>JAUTBT010084612.1:0-12183 GCA_032361225.1 Lepetodrilus schrolli | reverse complement strand
GTATGCATATGTATGCATACATTTCAATACGGGTTTGGACTGCGTAGCGTTTTGTATGAAAACCCAAAGCATGAAGCCAATGGACTCGACGCATGCGCACACCGATTTCCGGCTATTTTCCTACTAACCCGTTCAGCGAACTACTAAATGTAGTGAATGTATTGTATGTATTCTCCACTGAACGCACCCAAGGTATATAATATATATATATACTGTAACCAAAATAGATGCTTACTGTATTATTATAATTTGTTGTAAATTGTATCTTAATAATAGATAATACAGCTACAGATTTATCAATAACACAATTTATCAAACACAATTTCCCAATTGGTTTACTTTATCAATAGGTTCAAACTGCTGTAGTCAACTGATCTGTATCATTATCTGTATGTTCTGTTCCGTTCTGTTCTGTATATTCTGTTCTGTATGTTCTGTTCTGTATGTTCTGTTATGTATGTTTTGTTATGTATCTTCTGTATGTTCTGTATAATATTTTCTGTTCTGTATGGTATGTTCTATGTGTTCTGTTATGTATGTTCTGTTATGTATATTCTGTTCTGTTCTGTGTGTTCTTTCCTGTATGCTCTGTAAGTTCTGTTCTGTTCGGTAGGTTCTGTTCTATATGTTCTGTTCAATATGTTCTGTTCAATATGTTCTGAATGTTCTGTATGTTCTGTTCTGTTCTGTATGTTCTGTTCTGTTCTGTTCTGTATGTTATATTATGTTATGTATGTTGTTATATATGTTCTGTTCTGAATGTTCTGTTCTGTTCTGTATGTTCTGTACGTTCTGTTCTGTTATGTATGTTATATTCTGTTATGTATGTTCTATATGTTCTGTTATGTATGTTCTGTATGTTCTGTTCCGTATGTTATGTATGCTCTGTTCTGTATGTTCTGTATGTTATATTCTGTTATGTATGTTGTTCTATTTGTTCTGTTCTATATGTTCTGTTCTGTTCTGTATGTTCTGTTCTGTTATGCATGTTCTGTTCTGTATGTTCTGTTCTGTATGTTCTGTTCGTTATGTTCTGTTCTGTGTGTTCTGTTCTGTATGTTCTGTTCTGTATGTTTTGTTCGGTATGTTCTGTTCTGTTCTGTATGTTCTGTTCTGTATGTTATGTTCTGTATGCTATTTAGAACAAACATATTTGTCCAGGATATAAGCAGTCATTCTGGTTACATACATAGCAAGAATATTAATGTATCTATGTAATTACTTTGATCACCGTGATATGATCAATAGATTTCTAGCTAAGTTTCGCTATTGACTTTTATTATGACAACTATATTAATTACTGAATAATTCTGCACTTACTGATTGGTTCCAATGAACATGGTTTTCCTAAACAAACATTTATATATTTACTCCTCTATATTATTTTCTTGATATGGTTTCAATATACGAAAACTTGACATTTATGGTGGCCATCTTGTATTTTCAGATAAGTAAAATAGATTTCAATAAATAGGATTTGTGAAATACACATTTATACTAGGCGTTTTAGCAATGAATTTATAACTAATGTTTGGTTCCATGGCAGCCATATTGACTATTATTATGGCAACCATCTTGAATTATGAATATTTTTGCTATTGCTGGGTGGTTCCATTCAGCATATTATCTCAACAATACCAATTTTTATCTTTTTACCTATATTTTAATTACGTATACTTAATTAGTGTTATGGCGGCCATCTTGGATTTTTTAATTATCGTAATAAAATTAGGTTTCGATGAATTGGATATGTGATACAAAACATTTTAGCAATATTTCTGTCCTTTATAAAGGCAAATCCATCTTAACTAAGATAATTTAGGTGCATTCTGGCGTCTGTGGCGGCCATCTTGAATATTTCAAATGTTTACGGGTCCACGTCACCCTAGATATACTTATATACACCCCAATGATGAATAATCAGCAGATAGAAAAAACAACTATATCAGAGAATTTAGGGTTACCTCCCTCTGCTGACGGACTATAAATCCTTCTTTAGATCCGAACTTAAAACACGTCAGCCACATGTCTGTGTCGTCAAGCCTTTTAAAGGGCCTGGTCCTTTCTACACGTGTCTCTATTGTAAGCGCCACTGAGCACCTTCGGATTGATATTAGGCGCTATATAAGTACATTATTATTATTATTATTATTATTATTATTATTATTACTATTATTAGATTATAGATTACTGTGTGATTTTGCGCTAGGTCTATGCTATAATAAGACTTAGACATACTATTTGTACTTAGGTTATTGTAAGCTGGAGAATGTCAACACTCTTTTAAATTATTGTATTTGTGAGATTTTGGTAATACCACAATTATGTTTTATTTCTGCCTTTGTTGGTTACTGAGTAGTATCGGTGAAGAAGCCGTCATTTCTGGCGCGTCAATTGATCACCTGGTGGCAGCGATTTTTTAAATTTTAGGCCAGGGTTCTAAATTCACTTGCAAAACTAAAGTTTTTCGAACTGACCTTTGTAATTACCAAGGAAGTATCACTGTTTATATGGCCCGGGTCAGTCACGCTACACGAGTAATTGCAAAATATGTTTTCATCAAAAGTACCGTTTTTCAATTTACAAAGTTGAGCACAAGTGAGCTATTACACTAATAGGCCGGGAGCTGAGGAGACCTACTATACAAAATAGAGACTGGCGTGGGAAAACAGCAAATTGACCATATCTCGCTCAGTTTGTCACGTCATTCGTGCAAAGGTCCAGACATCCATGAGAGATGTTTCCTACAGTGTTGAGGTAGCCTACAGTAAAGTTTTGTAATATAATATATGCCGAACATGTCCTGACTTTATACAATTAACATGCTTGTCTCCTCAGTATTTTGTAAACAATGACCAATGTTCCGTCAATGTGTCTAGCTTCAACAGAAAACATCACTATCACTGCGCAGCTTTCGGTAAGGTGCCCCCAAACTCAAAATAGCTCAACGTAGCGGTAAACGAGATGTTGCGATACTTTGGCTTCCAATTGTGACACGTCATGTACCAGTTGTTTGTGTTTGTTGATTAATTACATATATTCTGTTTTTACTTCTATTTAGGAGATAAATATATGGTGTTTTGAAATTTGCGGGTGTTATTGAAATTCTACAATGGCAAATTTCATTTCAAATAGAAAATTTCCATTGTTGAATTTCAATAACACCCGCAAATTTCAAAACACCATGTATTTATCTCCATTGTAACACATTCGACGCCAATGTTTATTTTACTGAGGAACGCTTTCTTGCTAGTGCGAATGTTGGTGGTGATAAATCCCCATTAATAGGATTGGAATGGGCGCCTCGAAACAGTCGAAAGTTTGTTACGTCATCTATCGGCGCCATAGTTAGCTGGGAGCCTTAAAATGGCAACTGCGATAAGATTGAATAAAGTCATCTGTAGTGACGTCACGAGCTTGACGTCACGAGCTTGACGTCACATCACATTGCTTGACGTCACTACTCCAATCTGTGCGTTTGTAGATAGCCAGCTGGTAGCCTCCGCATATTATTACTATACTTTTGGATGACAGACTGGAAAATATCTATCTAGGCAAGACCTTGGAAGAAAATTCGATACAGCCACTGTAAACTTATTTGTTGAGTTCACGGGTTAGGCTAGTCATGAATAACTCTGATGAAAATACTCAGAGAGAAATAACGTCAACTCGGCGTGTGGAACCATTTGGACTAATATTGGAGGTAATCATGCTTTGTTTACAAAAGTTGAAAAGACGCCGATTCCTACATTTTAGTAGTTTCAGTGGTGGTGTGAAAGAGTTGGTTAAGTGGTGAATATATTTGTATACTTAAATTGTTATTTTTAACGCACTTCTTCCATATATGGTTAATGCATATTTACAAAACACAAATTCTTTCCATTTTAGGCACTATTGCAAAATCCAGCAATCTATCGTTACTTATACCAAATTAGTATCCAACAACACTTAATTTATTTACAAAATACTGTGGATACATATAATCTGAAGATAATGGTTGAATGCCTTTTTTCATTAAACACGACAAGTAATAACAAATAGTTCAGGGGTGGCAACCAATTTTAGCAAGAGTATAAGGTGGTAGCGCAGTGGTAGACAGCCCCACGCTGTCTGTAGATTGGCAATGCAGTTATCATCCTAGGTCTGTCAGTACCAGCCGGTGCTCGCAGGTTTACTGCAACATTCAGCGCTACGGATGTTGCGGTTTTCCTCCTGCCATAAACTGACAAGTCGTGATATAAATGAAAGAATCTTGAAAGCGGCTCTACACCCCAATTACAAAAAAAAAAGAAGCAAGAGTGTATGTCTTTAATATAATTGGTTTGTGCTACCTATGTTTACATCTGAGTTTGAGCTGCTGCAGACATGACAGGAGGCTGTTGGATTGTGACACTTTATATACAAGTTAACAGGAAGGACCATATTGCCATCTGAATGGTAAGAGTTTCCACGTGACCATCGCATGTCAGAAACTTCCCTCTGAAAATAACAACAACAACAAAATAATATATATATAATGTGAAAAAATATTGTAAGTAACAATACTAATGTATTTATTCATTCATGCATCGTAATAACATTCAACTGAATTATTACATGTTATACAATTTATATTATTAATATTTTATTTTTGTTAGGATAGGGGATAAGAATGCTTTCATATTGACGTAAAAGCAAAATAAACGATAGAATCCGAAGTATATCTTACCCTGTAGGTAGCACCACAGTACTATCTATAGCACCACATTTATGTAGTGTACTATCTTACCCTATCGGAGGAACCAGTTTCAGAGCTACACCGTCGTCTGTGAACGCCGTGAAGGTTTGTGTTGTTAGAACGTATATTTCTCCTAAAAATAACATTCCGAAATACAATATTAAATGATGAATATTCATAATGCGCCAAATACAGGCATACTAGACTGATTAAGACATTCTTCAGAACTCATGGCATATTTCAGATGCTCACGTAAAATAACCATGCCCCGAGATTAGGAAACTTTTTTTTTAGTACGATTTCAAGCTCAAATTTTATATGGGGATTTCGTACTCAATATAGTTTCGTAATCTCGAGGCCAGGCCTGCGTTGCATAAAGGGTCGTACCTGCAGTTCCGCCGTAATTCGAGGTATACGTAATTTCCTGCTGTCGTAAGACCATGGCGTACGGACTGATTTAGGCCATGGCTACGGTACGATCCTTTCATGAAACGCAGGCCAGTATACCACACACCTTACAGAAAGACTTGGCGAAGAAACACTGAACATTACCTGTACCATCTTGTCCAAAAGACAAAATGAACGCTTTGAGCGTCTCCCTGGCATCACACGGACACTGAACTGACGGACAGACGGACAATGGCGAGCTGAACCACTCGGAGTGGTCGTACTTCAACATGGACATCTCACTAGATCAACAGACACTGAGAACGCTGACATTGCAAGAACGCTGTGCTATGATAAACTAATCGAAAAATATATATATATACTGAATAAACTCATAGAAACGATATACTAGTATATAAATATACATATTCCTAGAAAGTGTTAATTTGTTAAGATGGTGAACTCGGTTTTTCGTCTGTGGCAAAGTCAACATGGCAGAGCAAGCGCTCTCTGATTGGTCAAATTTATGACCTACTAAGATTGTTTTACTCCATCCTGATCTAATAGGAACAAAAGGAGTTGTGGGCCGAATTGTTATTTTGGATGTTAAGGACACTAACCTGGGGTTCGAAAGGATGAAGTAATCAGGCCTAGTGCCGTATGTGAGTTCGCAGGTGATCGTGTTTTATGGATGTCATAACGACCCCGTACATATAGCTGTCATACGCACCCAGTCATGGCGTCCCCGTACACATAGCTTCCGTACAGACCGGATATCCGGCTACCTCTGTACACATACCCGCCCACTACGGCCATGCGACCATGGCCATCGCTGTGTTTGTACGCAAAGACAGGTAACTCTTCATTTTCTGTGAACGAGGACACCCTATAGTAAATTACAAATTACCGCTAAAAATATATTATAATTCTATTCGAAAATATATTTTAATATGTTGACAATATTACGTTTACATAGCATTATTCACACTGTATAAGACTCTGTTACTGTGAAACAGTATTATAGTATGATATAGTATTATAGTATGATATAGTATGATATATGATGTAGTATTATAGTATGATATAGTATTCTACGCCATCACATAATAAATAAAATGAGGCTATGTCATAAATCTATTTATAGACAGTGACATCGGTCGGAAGTTGCACCAGGTGGAGTAGAACTTCTTTTCTTTTCTTTTCTTCATCACATAATACATAAAATAAAATGTAGAACTACACACACACAAAAAGTACCGCTATGAGCACGCTTTCGAGCGCGGAATTGGTACAAAACAATAATAATAATAATAATATTAATACTATTATTATTAACTATACTCTATAGTTGCCCAATCTCACCTAGAGTTCCATTATCGCCACAGTTGGTGGTGTTAAGACACGCGTGTCCTTCTTTCAGATCCCACCCGTAGTTGCCACCAGGACGGATGATGTTGACTTCTTCGTATTTGCTAGATCCCGGGTCTCCACAGAAGATAAGTCGTGTGCCTGGAGATAGTTCAGAATGACAGAATGACACCACCAGGCACAGATAGAACGACATAATGACAGAATAAGACACATATAGAATGACGCCATCATCAAGCATAGATAGAATGACAGAATGACGCCGTTCAGGCACAGATAAACTGATGGACTGACAGATTGACACCATCAGGCACAGATAGCATAACAGAATGACACCATCAGGCAAAATAGAATGACAGAATTACGTCATCAGGCACCGACAGAAAGATAGAATAACAGAATGACACCATCAGGCACAGATAGAATAACAGAATGACACCATCAGGCAAAATAGAATGACAGAATTACGTCATCAGGCACCGACAGAACGATAGAATAACAGAATGAGACCATCTTGCACAGAGAATGATGAACTACACAGTCAGAAAATATCACAGACACAGAAAACGCGATCAAAATTCCATATCAAGAGTATATTTATTAACCCGTTTTTATTTTTTTAAATGATTATTTTTTTTTAAATATATTTTTTAGATATTTCGGAGTATTATGTTACCATGTTGGTCAGCCGCCATGTCCTGGCTACATCTCCACATATTATGACATCCGTAGGCGAACACTTCCTTCCGCCAAGATGACGTATTCACAAATGGATTGTCAGCTGGTATGCTGTAGTTTAGTCCAGCTTCCGGATTATCGACGTCTATCCTCAGTATCTTGCCCAGTAAGCTTGTCCTTGAAGGAAGAGAATACTTGTTTTTATTTATTTATTTATTTATTCCTATTAAAATTAATTCCTATTAAAATATGACGGTACTTGCTTCCGATCAGTCTAGTATTCATAATAATGTTGTGGTGGGATATTCCTTCGTTTTAATTTTTTTCACATTTAGATCCGCTTTCAAGATTCTTTCATTTATATCACGACTTGTCATTTTAGGGCAGGAGTAAACCCGCAACATCCGTAGCGCTGAATGTTACAGTAAACCTGCGAGCACCGGCTGGTACTGACAAGATCAAGGATGATAACTGCATTGCCATTCTACAGACAGCGCATCCTATCAATATCGCGTCAGAAAGGTAACTTTCGCGAAAATTGATGCCGCGCTCCCGGGGCGGGATTTGAACCTGGAACATTTGGCTTCGAAGTTCAACGTTCTACCACTGCGCTACCAGCCACCCCTGGATATTCATGACAAAGTGTGGCATTATTACTACCATTGACATTGTAGGTTCTTTCGCACAACCGTTCTATCAAGCAAATGAAATTTAACATACGGGTCCTGAGCCTCGTTCCGAAGTAGGTCTGGTTTTCCGACTCCATCACCAACGGAAATATAGAGAAATCCATCATGACCGAAAAACATCTGCGAAAGAGAGGCTGTATTTTACTAGCCAGCTGCTAACGTATGAGCAACAATGTGTAGACTTACGACATTGTATCGCCAATAACACGCGGGATACTATACATAGTACTCTAGTACCAGGGGCTTATTTTCGAGGGAGTTGTGTCAGCGCATGCCGATGTGGATTGGCTCCGCGTACCTACTACATTGCACTCTGGCAATACCGGCACTCGTTGGGACCAAGATAATATGCCGGTTTTACTCAGTTTATCAAGAGTTCCGTTGGACTTGGATCAAGTCATATGCGGCTAGCAGTTCATTCTAATGACAGTTCACCACGGCTACGTCTTGCTCGTGGGCACGATGATGAACTCGTACTAGCAGTCTAGCAGGATATGAACAACATACCTACACATGCGTATTTAAATTCTTTAACGAGGTGTCATTATCCCTTAACTGTTGAGATCAATCTGATCAAGTTAAAAGCGTGCACATTACCATTTTCCTGATTTACACATCAGTTTTTAACCTCTGGTCGGGAAAATGTGAGTAATCCTATTTGACTGGACTACGCACATAACTCAAAGAAGAGTTCTCGCAATGTAGTAAACTTACATATATTTAGTACCCACTGATCAACTGCGAAATCATCTTCAAATAAAAGACACTCGACCGGGACAGCCAATTAAATGACGGCCAATTAAATGGCAGCCAATAATGTTTTCACAGTGATAACCCGAATTTTAAACCGGTTAACTTTAAGAGTAGCCAAAAGTAGTCAAAGCCAAAAGTCCTGTGCCTGCAGATAATGTTGTCTTTAGAAAGCAAACTCGGGACTGTACCGTGCCCCTTTGTAACACGTGTGTCTGCAATATTGTTCACCCCGGTTTTACTTGAGCGGCGTTACCATTGATCCTAAGACAACAGAATTGGTTTCCCACGGCTAAAACCGTGTTAGATATGATTGTAAGACGCAGTACGCACCGATCCGCCGTTTCCTTTAGCCGAGATTTGATCCACACTCAAGAGAAGCTTCTCACTGACCGTGACATCTCCGTCCACCAACGTAATCTCACTCACCTGGGCGTGTAGGGTGCCTGTATCATTGACCATGTAATACGCGTACACTTTACTGTTCACATTATAACGGGGATGGAAGGTAAACCCCAGCAGTCCTCGTTCATCCGCGGGGTTGGTGGTCATATACACCTTGTCTGTGATGTTCAGGAAAGTGGTGCCATCTTTGTCACGTGATCCAAAGTAGCGCACAACCCCGCGTTGTTCCGCGATATAAATGGCGTCAGGGAGGAACTCGGCGTTTATTGGGTTGTGCAGACGTGAAATGACGTTCTGAAGACAGACACACCTTTCTGTAGCTGATGTTCCTGTAATCCATAAAGAACAAACCAATAATATGCTCATTGACATCGCCATTGTCAGGAACTCTGGAAATTTAGGTACACGTGTCCTTGGAAAATGAAACCTCCAGGTATGTCTGATGTTCATCAAAGTGCTGCCAGGTATAGAAATGGTGAATGTTCAACAGATTATAAACGTGTGTCGTACCTGTAGGGAGGTAGACGGGAACGATATGAAGAATACCATACAATGTAACTCCGCGGTTTCTCAAAAGCTTCCTCGCAGGAAACTATTTTGAACTTTAGAACACGAACTGAAGTTTAGGGTTCATTACATTACAAAGAGGGGCTCGACCTTTTGGCCTCGGGACATTATTATGTCCATTGTCTGTCATCAGAGGTTCCTCCCAAAATATCTAAACAGTTCGGCTCCATCACTCTAGTCATTGTTCTCAAGGACATGTTTTATAGGCAAGGAAGCACAAGCTTTCATTTCTTAGATAATTTATTGTCGATAGTGCGTTCTTCATTGTATCCTAACTATTGTCGGCAAGGCAGGTTATAACTAACTATATGTCGAAAACAAATCAGTATGTGTGGCGCGTTCGACCATGTGAATGTACCCAAGGTCGATATGGTTTTGGTCTTGAATTGGGGTTTAAGAGCCACTTTCAAGATTCTTTCGCATATATTACGGCTTGTTAGAGTAGGGCAGAAGAAAAGCAATAGCGCGGAGTGGTGCAGTAAACACGGGAGCACTGAATGGTACTGACGAACCAGGGGTGATGACTGTACTGCGATTCGAAAATTGAAGCTACATTAATAATTTTAAAATTATTTTAGTTGTCTGTGATTTTCACCGCGGCCAAGGCATCCGGACATGCAGGATGTCAGAAATGTAACTTCCGGCGGTTTTCCAACCCTGGACTATTGACTGCTCTTGCCAAGTCTGACGATGTTTGTAATATGAAGAACAACAAACCGAATAATAAATAATAAATAATATAGTAAATACTTTATTCCATTTTATGTGAGCGAATTTTCATACAGACATGATAGGCGAAAATATGAAATATTACATTTGATATTTTAGGACAACGAGTATGAAGCAAATGATTGTCATGGCAACGGAATTACTTCTGTCACAGCCAGCACAAGTTACCGAGGTCTGTCTGTGGACAGAAACAGTGCAGAACATTATGTGTAGACAGACATATACATAACATTATGTGTAGACAGACATATACATAACATTATGTGTAGACAGACATATACATAACATTATATGTAGTAACATTATGTGTAGACAGACATATACATAACAATATGTGTAGACAGACATATACATAACATTATATGTAGTAACATTATGTGTAGACAGACATATACATAACATTATGTGTAGACAGACATATACATAACATTATCTGTAGACAGACATATACATAACATAATATGAGCATAGTCTACGAAGATTTTAGACAAAGGTTCTTTGATGTGTTTGTGTGTGTGTGTGTGTGCGTGCGTGTGTGTGCGTATGTGTGTGTGTGTGCGTATGTGTGTGTGTGTGTGCGTGCGTGTCTGTGTGTGCGTGTGTGTGCGTTCGTGTGTGTGTGCGTGTGTGTGTGCGTGTGTGTGTGTGCGTGCGTGTGTGTGTGTGCGTGTGTGTGTGTGTGTGTAAAGAGAAACATACCAGCGGCACCACAATATATACAATGGCGCCCTATCTTACCCTATGCGAGGAACCAGTTTAAGAGCTACACCGTCGTCCGTGAACGCCGTGAAGGTCTGTGTCGTCAGAACGTATACCTCTCCTAAAGATAAAACCCTTCACTATATTTTATTTGCTGAAGTAAAATATCCACTAAAGTACAATCCATCGCTCCCACAGGCATGTGTTACTGGACTGTCAAATAAATATAATATCAATAAAACTAATAATAACAGAATCAATTATTAGGCGACTGTCAACTGCAACATGAATCTGATAGTATTATTAGTATATACATCTGACACTCCTTCGCAAATTGCATTTATCCCTATCGAACCCAACCTTCCAGTAGGCAATCTCAGACGTGCGCGTGTGCACACACACACACACACACACACACACACACACACACACACAACACACACACACACACACAACACACACACAACACACACACACACACACACACAAACACACACACACACACACACACACTACCTTTGGCATCTTGTCCAAAGGACAAAATGAACGATTTGAGCGTCTCCCTGGCATCACACGGGCACTGGACTGGCGGACAGACGGACAATGGCGAGCTGACCCACTCGGAGTGGTCGTACTTCAGCACAGACATCTCACTAGATGAACACACCAGATCATCATTTAGATCATCACTACTTCAGTGTTTCACTGAAACCAGCTTAAAAAAATTTAATTGGTGTTTAGAGACGCTTCCGCGAACATTGATGCCGGGGCCCCGCGTTAAGTTAATAATAGCCATAATTTATTTAAAGATGCTAGAACTAGCATATAATGTCCAATTTTTATTAATGAGGATATTAAATTTAATGAAATGATAATATAATTTAAAATACCTAACCAATCATCCAAATATATACTAGCTCCGTACCCAAAAATGACGCCCCTTTGCACAGAATTACTAAACCCACATTTTGATAAATATCAACCGTACAGAGATATTTTAAGTCAGCTATTTATTTTTAACTACACTTTTTTAATGTTTAGCATGCGGTAAAATGAATTATATTTATGAAAATTAATGTTTAATCGTCACCAACTCATTCACTCGATTACTTACCCCGTCATGGCGTCCCCGTACACATAGCTTCCGTACAGACCGGATATCCGGCTACCTCTGTACACATACCCGCCCACTAC
>JAUTBT010084611.1:0-12183 GCA_032361225.1 Lepetodrilus schrolli | reverse complement strand
GCGATATTGATAGGATGCGATGTCTGTAGAGTGGCAATGCAGTTATCATCCTTGGTCTTGACAGTACCAGCCGATGCAGGTTTACTGCAACATTCAGCCCTACGGATGTTGTGGGTTTCCTCCTGCCATAAATTGACAAGCCTTGATAGAAGTGAAAGGATCTTGAAAGCGGCTCTAAACCCCAATTAAATAATAATAATAATAATATACCAAGCTTTGAATAAGTTCTTGAATCTGTGAATAAGACAGCATAACCTGCTGGCCAGGAACTAGGAGTTTTGGCAGCAGATGGAGGACATATCCAACTTTGACATGTCTGACCTTAGTCCTATGTTAGAACTCTCCAGATGTTCTCAAAGAGCCAATGTACTGATGGACATCACATATGTATAATATACATAATACAGCCATTTAGACATCCCTCCTTGCCCTTGTCATGTCTTGACCTGCAGCGTGGCAGTTTGTCATCCCAATAATTGCATACTTGTGATGGCCTTCAGGTTATGGCAGTTAGCTTGGCAGCATAATCCAAACGTGAATATGTTTGTTTATATATATTCCAATAAGATTGTTTAATTTAATATTATTGTAACAGCTGGAACAGACTGACTCAAGATTGTTATTAATTTCATAAAACGTCAATTGTGAAAAACAAAAGAAGAAAACCGGAATTTTCATTAAGTTTGGTGTAATTGAAAATGGACATGTTAATAAAATGTTAATTTGTTCTTTCTCAAAAAGGATAATTTTGTATTTGTCCTTGAATATATGAACATTATTAGACTATCAGGATTTTATTAAATTTCTTTATGATTAATTATGCCTCGATTTGTTCATGATGTGTTTGCATGCTTATGGGTCATCATGGACAGATACCAAATGATATGTGTAACCTATGACTGGAAATGAGTATGTATACGACCTTGGCATGCTGTAATCTACTACAGACTTTGCTAATCTCCAGAGAATTACAGTAATCATGGTAATTGAACACCACACATTTTTAATTAACTCAACGTGGATTGCATTAAAGAAGCCAAAGAAGAAGATAAATATTGAAATGACCTGTTTTTGCCATTGTATGTTGGATTTCTTCTCAACTTGTTTTTCGTGGTCTGACCAGCATGTGGCATAGGTTGTAGGAGGATGATGAGGAGGATGGAGCTAACATGTGGTGTTGAGTGTGGCCTGACTCTCTTACCTGAGGTGATTGGTTCTTTACGACTTCCTTTTGTGAAGAGTTCCTAAAGGGAGGAAAACGAGGAAGATTAAACATAAGACTGTGTACAGATATATCTATGAACATCTGGGCAACTAGAACATCCATACAGATTGTGCAGATATATTTGTGAACATTTGGGCCACTGGAATACCTTTCATCTTCTATATCCATCTCTCTGTCTCTCCATTAGCTGGAGCAAGTTTACCAGGATTTGGATGCAGACCGGAACAAACAGGTGGAGAAGCTAAGCCTTTGTTGGCACCAAGAAGGTCCTGAGCACTCCTCCAGGAAGCTATAATATCCACTCTTGAGCATGATGGGAACATAACACTCTTGTGAGCGGCTTTGGTCACCATGTATACGAGGCCACTTATAAGAAGGTTACGATCCAGTAGTGAATATGAGAGCTTCGCGAAGCTGGAAGGATGCCCAGAGCTGAGGTTGTGGGGCTGCAGTGTACAAGAGTATGCAGCAGTTTGAGGATTTGTTAATGGGTATACCAGGATGAAAGATCAAGGAATATTTATGGAGTGATTTCTAAACATGATATATTGGATACCATGAATGGAAGTTCCGCATGATTTCTTTCTGGATGTGTGTGTGGTGTTTATTATTATAATAATAATGCAATGGATTCACTGGCTGTGGAATAACAAGTATCAGAGACTCTTGTATGGTGCTTTTATTAATTGTAATTTGTATGTTTTCTGATGAACTGGTTATATCGCAATGACATTTGTTCAATTTCTGATTTCTTATGAACAAACATTGATAATAATTCAAGTTATTATTCTTATCTTGTTTTTTAATCGTAGGAGATTAAGTTTCTATTCAAATTGAATTTGGCTAGGCTAGGCTAGGGTTGCTTTAGTGGCTAGGCTATTTGTGGTTGCTTTAGTTCTTCCATTCTACCCTGACCATATGTTACCCAAGTGTGACATGTTGGCCTATAATCATGATAATTAGTGTTCCTAGAGAACCTAACCAACTGTGTCTTCTTCACCGTGTTTACTATAATGAAGTCTACTAAGCACGAAGAGACTCATTCAAACATTTGTGTGGATGGAAAGGATTGTAGAACGTTCATAATTGTTGCATTTATCTACTTCGTACTACTTGATGGGAATAAAAATCAGTCCGACAACTTTCCAACAAACTTGAAGAACAAGTTTTAATTTTCCCCACAAATAATTTAAATCTCTTGGATCTCTGTACTTTTAGTGGCTGAGTACATGTACCATAGACAGTTAAGTGACATTATGGCTGTTTTAGATTTGTGGTTATGATGGTTGCTATGGAGAAGTGATTCAATATACTATATACAAAGACACAAAAACAAGGCTGCTTAATTATCACAAAGACAAAAAAACAAGACTGCTTAATTATCTTGTCATTCTATATTATGCTTGATATATACTCAACAAAATTAATTAAGGGGCGGCAGATATTTTATTTTGAAGCTTTCTACCAAATTTCGGAATTCAGTTTTAGGAAATCTGGTGCCATTCTCCTTCCAATGCATCTGCACATTTTTGAAGAGTACCTGCAGCCTGTAGATGTTTGGAAATTCTTCATTGTTAAAATAGTAGAAAGGTTTAAGTCCAAAATGGCAACTGGCCCTTAATTAATTTTATTGAGTATATTTACTAGGTATATAAATACAAGATACAGGCCATTAATTTCACCAAAAGATAATGTTTTGATAATAGGACTGTATATTTTAGCTGGTATTTTGTGAAAACACGTTGCTACATACAGTGCACTGTTGAGGTTAAAATAGTTTACATCCACGTCGAAGTGAAAAGTAGGACTACATGGCACTAAAAGGGTATTGTAGGTCACTGTGTAGCTGTTTGTAATGAAAACGTGCATAGCCTGAACGCATCCCAGGACAAGTTAGTTGAGATCCATGGGTATCTTCATGGGTCACTTGTTTCCTTGGTCACAGCATCTAAGCCAATTTGCAAAATTAATAATGTTGTAGGTGAATATCTTCGGGTACCTACAGTTTCCCTTAGTTTTGCAATCTATAGGGCATCCCCTTTTGCCTTCAGCAAAAAGAAGGTTAACGATATACTGGGGAACATTAGGTGCTGTTTGAGGACATATAGATGTGAATGACATGATAGGGCATGATGGATGAGTCTGCAAGGAATCCCATAAAGAATCTTGTATCTGTTTGGCAATCTCTCTTGACAATGCGTCTATGTGCTGGAGATCTTGAACTACTTTATACATAACATGCCTCCGTAGATCTGTCTGTGATTTCACTCATTAGAAGGCTTGTTTGAAAGCACCAATTCCAATGGGTGCAGTAAGCCGGGACTTGATTGGTGCATTGTAGTTGACTGGGACCAAGGGACCCAAAGAGGCTTTCATCAAAGGAATGGATGCACAAATGGTGTCGGTTATTGCCATATTCTTGTGATATTGCAACAAACATATGATACTTCTGCTGATGAGAAGTGGCATTCAGGGGGAAAGGGACATTAATTGAATAGAGATTAATTGGAGCTCTTATCAAGTTGATGGTGCGTGCAGGGAAAGAGTTCTTCCCTTCATGGAAGCACAAACATTATCGATTTGTGGTGTGGAATAAGCAGTCTTAGCATTTCTCTGTCGTAACCACGATAACTGTTTGGCTGTATTACGGTTTGATAGAATCTCGCTTGATTAATTTCCTGTTAGATAATTTAGTTCTGATACCCACACGTTAGGTTTCAGTTTGTAATGTTAATGGATATGATGGTGAAGATGGACATGTGTACATTCTGATATATTGATCCAGATGTCTACAAGCAACACAATATTGTAACGTTATCGAAACACTTCTTGCAAGTTATTGTTTGCAATCATACAAATTAAATTTCTCCCTAAAGGATTTTATTTCTGTAAAGCTATAGTTTGCATTATATTTTTTCCAAAAATTATTTGAAATATAATGATTTTTATTGGATTACAGTTATTGTTTTCAAGCCATATATGGTATCGTGGGTGGATAGGAGTACAGTAGAAGGCCAATTTTGGATCCAATGGTCCCATGTTTGAATCTGCCCTTGGATCTGTGCTAGACCATGACGGCTATGGTCCTGCATACTGACCATGCAGATAGTGGGTTTGTTACGAGAACCATGCTGCAAGTTTAGATATCGTGCTGATGAACCTTTCACTTCTATATTTTATGCCAGTACCATGATTAGGTTGGATTTGGGAGGATGGTTACTTAAAACCCCGAAGGTTTGAGTTCAAAGATTGTGCTGTTGCTTGTAATCTTCTCTGTGGATGAGAACAGTTTCATTTATGCAAAATAGGGATTACCGTATGTCAGAGTTGCAATATATGAACTTCCTTAACTCTTCTCCCTGCTGGATTGATCACAGGCACTGGTCTGTGAGGCATCTCTGGTGTATTTCAGTATGGAGAGAGTTAATGAAGAATTCTTAGAAGAAAATGTATTTAAATCTATTTTGTTTGCGTCACTGTGGGCCTTTAATGTTGGTTCCACTGTTCCAGATTCCACGGTGAGGCGTTTTACTAACCTGGTCAATGTAGTCCAGGAGGGCGACGGAATACAGCAGAATAGCCCGGGCAGTGGGGCACATTAAGGTGAGTTGTACCATTGGGGGCACATAAAGGGGAGAGTGATCCAGAGACCAAATGTCCCACCCAGGACACACAGCATCAATATCTACAGAAGATGACCTGTCAAACACGGTGATGACGGGATGCATACCTGAACTTGGTTATGGGAATAAAATTGAACTTTCTTGTCCCAAATTGTTTTAATTGTAATAACTTCAGTGAAATGGATGCATATTTTAAGTAAAAAATGACAGAAATTATTATTAAAATCAAAATATTTTCATCATATCATTTCACCATCTATGGTTCATCAGTATAATAAGCCAGTGCTTGCAAAGTTACTAAAAAACCAAAGCACAAATATTTCTTCTGTAGTTAATTGACAAGCTGTACGTGATAGCAGTGAAATAATCTTGAAATCAACTCTAAGCCACGAAGCAAATACACATGAACAAAGCCATATCCCAACAGTGGGATCATGTAATGCTTACAAAAAGTAGAGGGCATTGAAATGCTTCATGTTTGCTTGAAGCTAAATAACAGTAAGTGCATGTGCTCAGTGCAATTGGTGCAATATGTAACCAAATAGAGGTGGAGACTATAATGCATTTTGATTATCAAAATGCACGATTTGCATACAAATATAAGAACCGCGATCAAAGATACATTTAGATCAACTTGGATACTTAGTAATACTGTTGAGACATCAAACACCTATGTGCATCGAAGAGCTTTTAATACGGTTATTTGCGGTTGTTGATAAAATAAACATTTTATTTGAAAGCTAATTGATCCCAAAGTTAAAATTTGGTTTCAGTTCTGTTATTTGGTGACATCGCAATTTAGACGTCGTGACCATATCAAAATGGATTGTGTTCGTTGGGGTGTCAACTGAAACGTACTTCTATAGTTTAAAGTGATTCAAAGTGATTTATTACAATCAAATTTGGTGTGTCTTCCATCCTAAAACCAAGAGTGGCAAAACTGATATATGACACCCTCTGCACATGGAATTGTAACAGAATATCTGTCAAACATACCATTTCAACATTTACAAGGCTCTTGCTTTAACATTTATCTAAGTAGACACATAGACAGGCCAGTTTTTTAGAATACAGACAAGAAACGCTTTCCCAAGAAGGAAGAGAAAGTTCTCTAACAAAAATCACCTTAAATGATACATTAAAACTGTTCTATCAGATTTTTCAATACCAAAAAATAAATAAATGAAAAAATTAAAATGGGGCCTATTTTAAATTCATCTTGGCCGCTTTCAGAAAATATTTCCATAGTGTACATTAGAAACACAGTTGGAAAGATTAAATATATTTAAAACTTTGTTATTTTTGCAGATGTTTCCTCATTGATATGAGAGTAGTTGTGCTTAAAGCAGTTTCAGTGGTCGCTTTGCTATCAAGAGTTGTATTACAGATGTGACAGGGTGGCCGGCATCATGTTCGCAAAAGTTAACTTTCTGACGCGATATTGATAGGATGCGATGTCTGTAGAGTGGCAATGTAGTTATCATCCTTGGTTTTGTCAGTACCAGCCGAAGCTCGCAGGCTTACTGCAACATTCAGTGCTACGGATGTTTCGGGTTGCCTCCTGCCCTAAACTGACAAGTCGTGATATAAGTGAAAGAATCTTGAAAGCGACTCTAAACCCCAATTAAAAACAAAACAAAACAAAACAAAAACAGATGTGACATGCTTGTTTTTCGACATGGTTCATACCGGTGAGAAATGCTTTTCTCTCTCTCTGCATGACGTAAGTTAAATTACACACTGGTTTTAGAACATGTTGAAGAATATCATTGTTGTTGAAAATACTTGATGATCTTACAGATTATAGCTCAAGAAGTTTCGAAGCATGTCTTCCAAGAAATGGCATTTGCAGCTTGATATTTCTATTTCGATACTTACTTCTATCCGTGGGTGTCGTTACTGATTACCAGATTGGTTTCCAATCACAAATCGGGGTTAACTTATTTTTTGTTGCTTCGAGGCCTGGTTAGAACATGCATTTTTTGTGGGTACGTTATCAGCTTATATGTTATTTATGTTCTGTTCTTGAAGGTATGCAGTTGTTGTCAATTGCCAAGATCTCTGTTTATGTTTTCACAATTTACACTCAATCTGCCATGTAATCGTCTTACCACTATCGTATCTATCATTACACGCAAAGTTATGGATCAGCCGAGGGGTGGAGGGTAATGCAATTGTAGCATGTCGGGGCCAAAGGACCTGGGTTCAAATCCCATCAATGTTCGTGAAAGTTACCTTTCTGTCTGGCACGATCATGATAGGATGTGGTGTCTGTAGAGTGGCAATGCAGTTATCATCCTTGGTCTTGTCAGTACCAGCCGATGCTCATGGTTTACTGCAACATTCAGCGCTGAGTTTCCTCCTGCCGTAAATTAACAAGCTGTGGATTTTGAGGCTCCAGGGTTGATCTCGTGAACCTTGCTGTGGCCTGCGGATCCTGGCTATTTTGGTTAAAAACACAATTTTCCATTCGCATTCCTGAATATTTTTCAAACAGCGTTAAAAGCATGGTTGTTAAAGAGGGAGGTTGTTAAAGAGGGAGGTTGTTAAAGAGGGATGTGGTAAAAATGGATTAGTTTCATTGCATTTTATTCAACTTCTGTCTTTTTATTCAATTTGTATTGCGAGGATGTTCATGAATTCATCCAATTAGTATCTTCACTAAAAGGAAACATTCTGGATTGCAGTGTATGATTAAAATTACTGATTGCATCCATTTACTGTTAGGGGCTACTGCACTCTAAATTGTTGATTGATGTAGCTACCGAGGGGCCAATTCTAACAAGCATTCACAGCTTAAATTTTATTAAAAATAAAAAACTAATTTAACGCTCAATTAAAATTTGTTGCCTAATGTCCTCATCTGATTGGACGTGGCAGATTTAATTGAATATATTATGATATGCTTTTCAATTTTTTTTTTATTGTTAGCTCATAATGAAATTATTAATACTACTTTTCTCCATATTACGTTGATAGTAAAGGTTGGCAGTGGAAGGGTGAAATGCTGATCAGTGTACATGCCATGGAATTGGATTTCTTCCCCATGGTGATTGGAGCTTTCAACTAAATTATTATTTGACAAAAAACTTAACGCATGCTAACATGTTTTGAAAATCGTATTTTGTATTAATATTCAAAAGGTTTGAATTTTCTTTCTGATTAAATCCACTCTTGCACAGTATGTACACTGGTGAGATTCAATTACACTGTCCTTTGAGAAGCATGTTTTATTTTCTTGAAAATCTAAGGCGATGATGTCATTGTATTTTTTTGTGTGGTTACTTTCCTTGTGAAGATGTCGAGGGCTGAAGGATGGCATTACCGGTATTCAGTTTGTCCATCGCGTTTGCTAATACACTATGTATTAGCAGAGGTGAATGTGAAATAGCTTTGAAAATCATAATTTGTTGGTTTTATCAACTTTAGGTAGTGGCAAAAACATATCAACCTGCCAATTGAATTGAAATTTATCGTAACGTATACCTAGCTGACTTGCAACATACCAAATCGGTAGACCGCAATGGTAGAATGGTCGGACCAGAGCCCAAATCCTGGGTTCAAATCCCGTTTGGGGAGCCTGAAATCCCGTTTGGGGAGCCTGGCATCAATGTTCATGATAGTTACCTTTCCTACGCAAAATTGATTGGATGCACTGACTGTAGCGTAAGAAAATGCAGTTGGTCTGTCAATACTAGCTGGACTAGGGTGATATTTGGAATAGGAGTATTTGGGTGAGAATAAGGTGTGACACAGACTACAGCACTACGGATGTTGCAGGATTCATCCTGCCATAAACTGATAATCCGTGACACAAGTGAAAGAATATTGAAAGCAGCTATTAACCACCATTTAAAAAACCCACAAAAAAACCCGTAAAATATAATAATCTTTCCCTCGATGTTTCTCTAACCTTGGACATAATGTGATGCATTAATGACCAATTACTCTCTCTATCAATCCTATGGCAGATGACATCATCAGATTTCAGAACACGATCCTCACTTGGCACCCATCCCATGTAGCATAATGCATACATTGGCACCAATGACCCTTTATATCGTTTATGCAATGAACACCACGTGACAATTCCCGTTCAATAGAGTGTGCTGGCCTATTGGCGCTATCGACTTTGTCTCTGACCTTTTCCATAATTTGTAATTCCCATTAGGAAATTTGATTTTTCCGGTCATTCAGGCCCTGTTGAATTACATTAGCGCAGGGATGGAACTTAACTTTAAAACATACATGCCTGAACAATGATGTAAATACCAAAACATGAAATTTCTAATGTAGGATATCTTTAACATTAAGTGAAATGGATCGGGTCACATTGCGAGGGGAACTTCTAACCATGTTAGCGGGTTGACGTGTGTGGATGATTGACATCAAGTTCAAGCTGATAGGTGCTGTAGTTGATAGGTGTTGAAGCTCAATAACCGTGACAGTGTATGACAAGATATGACAATGCATGACAAGGTATGACCATAGGTGATTACGAGATTGGGGAGGCAGTGTTTGTGGTTCTATTAGAGATTGTGTAAATGTTGAAACGGTTGACTTCTCTGAAACAATTCAGTACAACTTCATTATAATTTGGGAGATATATTTACATTAAAACTCTCATGGAACAGCACATTTTGATTATTTCGTAAGCATGGTCTTCATGATAATTTGGTAGATATATTTATTACTTCAAAACTCACGGAATATCACATTTTGATTTTTTCCCCCCGTTTTGTAAGCATCCCAAGAGTGTTCTTCCCAAGTCGTCCATCTTGTGAGAATGTTTGCAAGTTAGATCATGTATTACACGTAATGTGTGAAAGTCCAGCCACACAAATGTGTTCCCAGAGTCGGATAACACAATCATGGTAATGGGTGTGGTGTAGTCTGAGATGAGGTGTGCATACAGGCTGACTATATGCAGTACCCATGGAGCCCTCCATACAACACTGGAGGTCTGAATCAGATACACTTGCCAAACTGTGGCTATAACTGCTACACAGACAGGAGCGGGCCACAGATAAACGGAAATGCATGATTTCATATCAGACATTTTTAGTTCATTTTACAGGTTATCGGGTCGGGTCTTAAATCCAGACATATTTTCCTCTGCGAGAACTACTTCTGAATCGTGTGTAACCATGGTAACCCCCAGCATACCATGGCAATTTCTCCATTTGATGCTGTAGTACTAGATCTTACCCATGGGAGCGTGGAGGCATGCATTGGTTTGGATGAAGTCAAATACACTTGATAAGTGTGGTTTAGATCAGTTCCTGATAGCTGCATTTCCAGTCTGATGTCTGATGGCTGTATAGCTGTCTTCATGGCTCTCGTGTATGAAACACCATAACTCGAATGTTAACCTTAACTCAAACCTACAATAACATAGTCTATTGTGGTCGAGAATTACAACCAAGATGTTTGTATGCTAACCATCGAGATTGACTGGCAAATCCGTGATGGTATGCTCGTTTATACTTATCATGCTTACAGTTTCTTGGGTTCAAGTGTGGATCGACACTTCCTCTCAAAATGAACTAATAATTTATTATCGTGATAACAAATGAATGTTCATACAACCAGACACTGTTCACTCCTGCGATCTTGAGTTAATCTTACCCCCTCCCCCAAAAAAATTAAACATGTGCAATCTTTTCTGGAGTTGGAGACTTTCCAAATAAAATATTTTTCTTCACTTTTTCTCCTAGTAAATGTGATCAGCTGCTGATGCCGTTCTACGCTATATATTTCTGGTAATTTGTCCTTGCAGATTGTGCAGCGATTTTAAAGAAGTGAAATATCTTTGACCTTGAAACTTGATGTGCATGTTTTGTCTGGTCGGGTGGACAATTTGACTAGCTGGCAGTGTGTTTGATATGATCAGTTTGCCGGCAGGTTGTGCAAGGACGCAGTCTGTTGTCAAATAGCAGTGTGCTGTGGATGCTCCTCCGCTCATCGCCAGTGTCAGTGAGGTCTACTGACCATCCTCCAATCAGATCTTTTCTTCAGGCCATGTGACTTCAAAATTGCAGCCGCCATGGCTGGCTTTTGTATTGGTGAGAAGCGCTGCGCTATTGGTGCGTGCGTGTGCACACCGTGTTTTAACAGCAGACCACACTGCGCTGTTATCATTGTTCACACATGCATAACACATTAACGCGCAGTCATTCAGAAGTTTAAAGATATTGAATGTCTCGTAAACATGCAGAAATGTTTTCAAAGTATGCTGTCAGCTACATGTTCCAAGGTGTGGAAGTCGCCCGCTACATAATATATAACAATTTTAAAAACAATTGAATTTATTTTTATTTTTTTAAAACATTTCAAGGAACACTGCATACCAAAAGATTCTGTAAATTTTATTTGGCTACTGATTCCAATAATAAGGTAACTACTGCAATTTCTGACATTGGTAGGGCGACCTTATTAAAAGAAAATGTACTTTTACTTCTTCTAATCCATTGATGAACTCTTTTCATGCTGTATACAACCAGGAATGCCCTATATAGCATTGCCAGTGCCTAATCTAGCAGGCAGATGGTTAAATGATTGTGTTTGGGTTAAATAATCGTGATGTTAATCAATAAATCACTAACTTGCCCTTTGATTTAATGATAAGTCAAATAATGCAAAATATCCCTTCTAAGTTTGATTATTCTGTCATTACATGGAACCCTACACATTTTTTGGTGTTCTCTATAAGTGTGCTAATGATATCGTGCTTCTAAGGTTCTGCTGGATATTACACACCACTAAGGTTAATTGCCTGTATTAACCTGGGCCTGTGTGTTCCAGTTCAAAATGTGTCATTACTGGAGATGGCTGCCCAGTACAATGTAGAAATATACATCTCCTCACCTATTGTCAGTTACTGTTATCATAGTCACCGTGGAAGTCGTCTATTGTCAGTTACTGTAGTCACCATGGAAGTCACCTATTGTCAGTTACTGTTATCGTAGTCACCATGGAAGTCACCTATTGTTAGTTACTGTTACTGTAGTCGCCATGGAAGTCACCTATTGCTAGTTACTGTTGCTGTAGTCACCGTGGAAGTCACCTATTGTCAGTTACTGTTGCTATAGTCACTGTGGAAGTCGCCTATTGTCAGGTACTGTTATCATAGTCACCGTGGAAGTTGCCTATTGTCAGTTACTGTTATCGTAGTCACCGTGGAAGTCACCTATTGTCAGTTACTGTTATAGTCATGGTGGAAGTCATCTATTGTCAGTTACTGTTATCATAGTCACCGTGGAAGTCACCTATTGTTAGTTACTGTTACTGTAGTCGCCATGGAAGTCACCTATTGCTAGTTACTGTTGCTGTAGT
>JAUTBT010084610.1:0-12184 GCA_032361225.1 Lepetodrilus schrolli | reverse complement strand
GTCTAACTTCAGTCTGTGTGATCTTATCTCAGTCTAACTTCAGTCTGTGTGATCTTATCTCAGTCTAACTTCAGTCTATGTGATCTTATCTCAGTCTAACTTCAGTCTGTGTGATCTGCTCTACTCTCCAAATGCTGGCCGAACTTATCTCCCTGGCCGTGCTCAATAAGTCTGTATTTCCTGCCACGCTCTTTTACACACTTACATCGTCAAACCTATACTGCTCAACTCTATTTAGGGAACAAGGCAAAGTAAAGAGGGGATAGATTATGTTGATTGTGACAATAAATGAAAGCGACTCTAAACCTCAAAATACAAATAGCATACACTTACGTGATGGACTTTGTATTGTTTCAGTTGGCTGGTGGTGAAAGACAACTTCCTGTTGTACATCAGGCCAGAAGATGGCGCTGTGAGCGATGTGATGCTGATGGACTCGGAGTTCGAGGTGGAATGTGGAATGGTATCGACTGGGGCGCCTCACGGAGTTCTCATCTCCAACCTCACCAGGTTTGTTTCTGTTCAAGAGATGCTGATATTTAGGACGGGTTTATGTAGCCCTATGATAAAAAAATGATCTGACTGGTCCCCAGCTTACAAAAGATTTTTGAGTACGATTTCATGCTCAACTCTCAAAGTTTTGATGGGTGAAAGATTCCCAAAGCGACATTAAACTCCATAATCACTCAATCACTCAAAGTTTTGTTCACAAATCCTCATATGAAATTTGAGCTTGAGCAAGAAATCTTACTTAAAAGGTTTCGTAATCATTACCCATTTGGCTCACTTGGTAGAGTGTTGGACTCACAAACCAGCAACTAGGGTTTGAATCTCAGGATGGTCATTCTCCCGTTGTATTTACATAAGTTTATATGACATGGACTGAGGTGTAGGGTAATGTCATCTGCACAGATATTAATACTCGAGTGTCTGTTAGATAATCAGTGTATCATGCGGGACTTGTGTTTGTAGGATTTGTGATTAGGCGTGCACTACTTTTCACTACATAGTGCTATATAGTGCTATGGGAGCCATTCAGACAGCATATGTAGTACTATTTTTCATAGTGATTTTTTAGGAAAACCCAATGCAAGAAGCAAATTGACTGGATGCATGCGCAAACCAATTTCCTGCCATTTTTCTACGAATCTATTCAGCCAGCCACAACTTTGTAGAAAAGTAGCATGGTATAGTGTAGTGAAATGTAGTGCAGCCTGAACACACCCCAGTTGATGCCACGTGTTTGCTAGATTTGTGATCAGCTGACTCCACGTGACTTGTGTTTGTAGGAAGCTCCTGCTCAAGTGCTGGACGTTTCGTAAGGCCCGCGAGTGGAAGGAAAGTCTGGAACACTGCGCAGCAAATACTGCACAAGAATACACGCAGATCAACCGCTTCAAGTCCTACGCCCCCATCAGAGACGACTCCTACGCCAGATGGTTAGAACCACTGCCTTGTCATCAAGCCAATCATCGCAAATGGGTGAAAGATTCCCGCAGTGACATTAAACTTTATAAATCACTCACTCATTCATCAAGCCAGAATATATTCACAGCAAAAACAGGTGTCCAGTTCCAGGATACTAACAGGATCAGACAGGATCCTGGCAGGACACCTTCACCTCGGGTGTCCTGGCTTATTTCTGAGCATCCACGTCACGTGTCCTGGCCCAGACACCTAACAGGACACCTACCTTTGTTTTGGCTGTGAACTGATGCTATGTAGATATTTCTATGTTCAATACACGAGGATTCTTGAGCAGCCACGTCAGGTGTCCCGACCCAGACATCTAACAGGACACCTAACATTTTATTTTGCTATGATTGAAAGAATCAAGCCAGAATGAAATAAAATGACACTTTACATCGAGCCAGAACATACTGCTATACTACCACAGTGTAGTGAAATGCATGATTTTGTTGGCAAAGTACTGATGTCTCCAAATATATAGAATTACATCTTCCCAGATGGTTTACTGAGGCAACGAGTGAAGATTTTGTGGACAATCGTGGATGTAGTTTAATTCTTCTCTGCAGGTTCGTGGACGCCTCCTCCTACTTTGAGGCTGTGGCTGAAGCTATGGAGAAAGCCAGGGAGGAGATCTACATCACAGACTGGTGGTCCGTTTTCAGAAGTCACAGTCTTAAATATTGTTGCACATTTATTATGTACTGTCACAGTTTGAAACATTGTTGCACATTTATAACTGGCGTAGTCTGAAATATTGTTGTAAATAGTCCCAAAGTGAAATATTTACGCCACTCCTTTTGCCTGTTCTGTCCCTGTTCTGGGTCAGTTCGGAACATGTTCTGTTCTAGACAAAAGGAACGGAAAAGAGCACAAAATGCTGGCTTATTTCCGTGTTGGAGTTGTTGGGCGATGAAGCTCATGATGAATATTATCGTAAATTATGTATATTGTGTGTGTTACATTTTTTTTTAAATACGGTCATAATAAATAAAATTCATTTCTAGAATTTACAATGTGAATTATTCCCACAGCGACGTCAAGCATTAATCAATCAATCAATACTGAATAATTAACAAAAAACACCATTTGTAACAGACAACATTGACATAGCTTCACCTACTACTTCTCTGTGAGGCTGCACTGCACTATTTTCCCACAGAGAATGATAGAATATTGTTTAGATAAATGTTCGGGGCGGGTGGTAGCGCAGTGGTAGAACAGTTGGACTTCAGAGCAACGGTTCCAGGTTACCAAGTTGCTTTTCTCACGTGATATTGATAGGACGCAATGTCTGTAGAGTGGCAATGCAGTTATCATCCTTGGTCTTGTCAGTACCAGCTGGTGCTCGCAGGTTTACTGCAACATTCAGCGCTACGGATGTTGTGGGTTTCATCCTGCCTTAAACTGACAAGTCGTGATATAAGTGAAAGAATCTTGAAAGTGACTCTAAACCCCAATTCAAAAAAAAAAAGAAAAAAATATGATAAATATTCGCGTTTCTTGCCGCCATCTTGTTGTCTGTTCTGTCTTCACCACTTTTCAGCGGGTACAGTTCAAAATTGTTCCACATTTGTTCTATGTACGCTCCATTTGGAGTGTTCTAAATAGACATGTTCCAGACAGTGTTCTCGCACAAAAGGAGTGGCCTTGATGTTGAACATTTATTTCATACTATCACAATCAGTCTGAAATATTGTTGCACATTTGACATATGTTGTTGACATTTTATCTGTGCAGGCTCAGTCCTGAGATCTACATGAAGCGTCCAATGACGGAAGGAGACAAGTGGAGGCTGGATGTTATTTTACGAAGGAAAGCCGTAAGTTAAAATCCCAGACTGTGAGCACCTGGCTGTGAGCACCTGGCTGTGAGCACCTGGCTGTGATTGTTGTAAGATCACACATATGTACTTATAGCTGCATGTAGTAGCGGGGTGGCATAGCTGATATAGCTGATGTAGGAATATAGTAATATAGCTAATATAGTATTATAGTAATATAGTAATATAGCTAATATAGTAATATAGTAATATAGCTAATATAGTAATATAGTAATATAGTAATATAGCTAATATCGCTAATATAGTAATATGGTAGTGCAATGGCCCTGGGTTCAAATCTCATCACAAAATCCAATTAAAAAATATATAAAGACACAAAAAAAAGAAGTTGTATACAGGTAGCTGGATGTGGGACATTATTGTAAAATGCTATGTTCCATTAACAATATTAAAATTGTCATACACTGTTGCAGTCATATTGTAACATTGTTCTGCTGACAATGCTATGATTGTGTTCCACTAATTAAAGCTCTGCTCACAATGATGTTCCTCTACTACAGAAAGCTGGTGTGAAGATCTATGTACTGCTGTACAAGGAGATAGAACTGGCCCTAGGGATCAAAAGCTCGTACAGCAAACATATCTTGATGGCCAGTAACACGGACAATATCAGGGTAAGCCACAACACTGCTCTACTGTTGTATGACACTGCTCTACTGTTGTATAACACTGCTCTACTGTTGTATAACTGTTGTATAACACTGCTCTACTGTTGTATGACACTGCTCTACTGTTGTATGACACTGCTCTACTGTTGCATGATACTGCTCTACTGTTGTATAACACTGCTCTACTGTTGTATGACTGCTCTACTGTTGTATGACACTGCTCTAATGTTGTATGACACTGCTCTACTGTTGTATGACACTGCTCTACTGTTGCATGATACTGCTCTAGACACTGCTCTACTGTTGCATGATACTGCTCTACTGTTGTATGACACTGCTCTACTGTTGTATGACACTGCTCTACTGTTGCATGACACTGCTCTACTGTTGTATGACACTGCTCTAATGTTGTATAACACTGCTCTACTGTTGGCATGATACTGCTCTACTGTTGTATAACACTGCTCTACTGTTGTATGACACTGCTCTACTGTTGTATGACACTGCTCTACTGTTGTATAACACTGCTCTACTGATGTATGTATTTGTCCCTATACATTGCAACCCTCTTAATTGTATTTGAAAGCAAAATAGTTGTTTAAGAGCGTAGCTCGGTTAACGTTACATTTCTGGGTTCGAGCCTATAGCTCATGCCATCATGTAGCACTCTTGAGCAAAGTGCTTAGATCCACATCTCCAGTCCACCCAGCTCTGAATGGGTACCCGGTAGGATGAGATGGATGCATGAATATATATCACGTTATAGCACCTGACCTGAAATGGCTGTTTGGGTTGTATCCTGTCCAGGGAGTTGAGAAGGTATAATGAGTGCACATTGATCCATTGACCGGGGTAATGATAGTGTGGTGCATGTGCGTGGAGACTAATGTGTTATAATTCACATTATTTTTATTATTTTTAGAGCTGAAATTGATAACAAAAATCCTATTCCAATATTCATTTGTAAATAGTCTATTGTATTTGAATATTCATTTGAAATCTTATTATAATATGATGTGCTACAAAGTGACATTTCCATTCATATTGTCATCCTATTGATAAAAACACATTGTGACACATCTCGAACGTACAGTCAGTGAAATTCCATTGTTGTGTTTTCTGACAAGATATTGAGCAGTAACTTTGAAATAAGTCTCAGAGGTATTACCGAAGAAACGTGCAATTTACAACTCTTCTGCAAATGTGTTTGAATATTCGAATGATGTTTTACTATTCGAATATTCATAATTTATATTCATTTGGGGGAAATTGTTTCAGCTCTGATTATTATTATTTATGTGATTGTACTACTGCTTCCTGTTATGATTGTTTGATTTTAGCACGGCTTCTGTAATTTTACTGCTGTGATTTTACTACTGCTTCATGTGATTTTACTACTGCTTCATGTGATTTTACTGTTGCTTTCTGTAATATTCGTGATTTTAGTACTTCCTGTGATTTCACACTTTGATTTTACTGCTACTTCCTGTGATTTTACTGCTGCTTCATGTGATGTTCTTCCTTTGATTTTAGTACTTCCTGTGATTTTACTGCTGCTTCCCTGTCCACAGGTGCTGAGACACCCAGACCACGGCAGGACTGGGGTGTTACTGTGGGCGCACCACGAGAAGCTGGTGGTCATTGACCAGATGGTGGCCTTCCTAGGAGGAGTTGATCTGTGCTACGGACGCTGGGATGACGAGAAACACAGGTGCATTATCTCCCCTTGAATAAGTATCTCAGCATTAGGTCTAGATCTGTGTCAGCCATATTAATAATTAGTCTAGTAGGCACACACTGAGGTCAGGTATATTTTTAGAATTATGTAATTTACGTGACTTTTGGTTATATACCATTTGTAATTGGAAATTTTGTTTTGAAGGTGCGTTTATTTTGGACGTGAATTTCCATTACATCAGCTTTCATGATGAGTAAGAATCAGATTTAATTTTTATTTCTGCGATCAGCTATAAGTGATTTAAAAATAAAAAAATATTCTAGAGAGAGAGAGAGAGAGAGAGAGAGAGAGAGAGAGAGAGAGAGAGAGAGAGAGATTAAAAATAGAAAGATTAAAAATAGAAATTAAATTAACTTTAATGTTGTTCGTAATGGACGCGATGATGTTCAGGTTGACAGACTTGGGGTCGGTACAGCTACAGGACCAGTCCCAGTCTGTGTCGGCGTCCAGCATCGGCATCCTCCCCGAGGTCTCCGCCGTCACAGACATCACAGAGGTAAACAACATCCTCCTATCTCCACACTCTCTGTCAACATGTCATATTTAAATCCACACTTCCCAATTATTCGTAGACCACTCTGTTAAAATGATGCATTTCAATTGACACTGCTCAATTTTCTGTAAACCACTCTCTGTCAATATGATGTATTTAAATCGACAGGCCCAATATCTGTAGATATTGGCTTAGTAGCTTGCAGTTGTTACGATGAGGTGGTAGCACAGTTGTAGAGCATCAGACTTTGGAAGCAATGGTCCTGAGTTCGAAACCCACATAGGGAGCCCTGCATCAATGTTTGTGAAAGTCATGTTTCAGACATGATCGTGATTGGATGCATTTGCTTTTTGTACAGTTCTCTTTTGTTCATCAGTACCAGCAAGTCCTTGCAGGTTTACTGCAACAATCAGTAGTACATGTACTGCAGGTTTCCTCTTGCCCTGACAATCTGTGATATGAGTCAAATATCTAAGCTCTAATTCAAACCGAAATGCAAACGAAATCTACTTCAATTTTCCAGATTGATGTGGACCTGGGGCCTCCAGACAGACTGGTGTCACTGCGACAAGACGCAACAGTTGATGTTCACATCATTCCTCCCACACCCAAACCTGATGAAAAAGCTGTACGCCTAGAAGATCATGTGATATCATACCACAAAACCAACCAATCAGAAACTGCCACAACCAGCCAATCGGATCCAGGAAAGTCATTTGTTCATTCGCTTGATGCGTTTCCCAGCAAGCCAGAATCAAAGGACATTAGACAATCCCAAAAAGTTGAACAATCAGAGATGGAAAATGGTGACGCTGTTGATCAAATTGATTCTGTTCGCGTTTCTTCACTCGAAAGTCAAAATAACAAGAGCTTCATGAAGAAAGCCGAGGAGAAACACCTAAAACTCGTGATTCCAAACAAATCAAAATCTGTAAAGGGGAAATTACAGAAGTGCAAGGCATTTGAAGACAACGCCATTGTCCCAGAAAACGTCCACAGACTGGCAGCATCCAGTCACAGCACTGGCAGCGAGAGTTCCACCCAGTCTCACACCGATCTTCTGGATGGAGACAGCAAGACTGAGACCAGGGCCATAGGGAAGGGTTCCAATGACATTCCAGACATGGCGTCGGCTGTCGTGACTCTCAACAAATTCCGGAAGATTATGGGACGTAATGCTGAGACCAACAACAACCGCGGGGCAACTCCCACAAGTGGCGCCACCGCCGAAGCCCCGAACGTCGCCCGCCGCAGGTGGAAGATGGTCTTCAACGTGCAGAAGTTTGAGTCCGTGATCAAACAGGACCAGGTCCCTGAGAAGATCTCCATGTCCATTCTAACTGGAGACCACAGACAGAAACGGAGGCATTACGTGAGTCGTGTACTTAGAGAGCAGCCTGGGAGCTGCCACTGATTACATGCAGATGTTGAAAGGTAGTACTTGTTGTTCCCCTGCTTGACTCTCAGTATTAAAGGGGTAAAGCAAGGACTAGTCAGGTAGGAGTCCGTTATTAATGTGTTTGAGATGGCATCCCTGTTCCCACTGCGACATGATATTCCGTGAGCTATCACCAACAGCTGGTGAACTCTGACCTGGTACAAGCAGGACATGTGCATACAATACAGGGCCCAATTAAGCGACTAATTTGGGAGCCATGGCGACCTAATTTTGCATTTGGCAACCAGTATATCACTTACTTTGAATGTTTCTGGATCTGCAGGAGCCAAATGGCTCCTCGGAGTATGTTGTAAGTTTTAGGCCTGCCATACATGCCAGCCGTGATATGAGTTAAATCATTTTGAAAGCAGGTCTAAACCTTAAACCAATCAATCAACCAATGATTACAGAGAATATACTCTTATAAAAAAATTAATCAGTGATGATGTGATTATGGTAATTATGTTCATAGAGAATATCCCACAAGATGCCAGAGAATATGTTTTTAAAGAAAAAAATTCTTTGTAGAAATCTTGTCTTATTTGTAATATCTCTAGCTTTACTTGCAGTCTTACATTTTACAGCTAATCAGGTTATCATTCTTTGCTGCTGAAATACTGTACAAGTTGTCCAAATTCATCATTTCTTTTGCAGCTTTTTGGGAAGTTCAAAGATCTGGAAAGAAAAGGAAGGTAGGACCCAATAGCCAAACATGTGACTTCATTTACGACTTGTGTCTTGAAGGCCGAAATTGTAGTTGAATACGTTTCAGTTAATATTATTGACTTGAGTTTTTACAAAGACAGTTATAATACTCTACAAAATTAATTAAGAGCCATGAGCCTTTTTGGACAAATATATTTAGCTTTATATAATTTTAACACTGAAGAATTGCCAAATGAAGGATCCATGCACTCCAGAACTTGCAGACGCATATATGAAGAAGAATGGCACAAGGTTACTCAAGTTGAGTTCCAAATTTGGTAGAGAGCTTCTCCACAAAATATCTGCCAGCCCTTAATTGATTTTGTTGAGTATATATTATGAGAATTGTACTGTATGTATATCCTATTGTATTTATTCTATGACAATAGTAATGAATGTATGCTATGACAATATTACTGAGTTTATTTTATTACAATTGTGTTTTTATTATGACAATTGTGTTTATTTTATGACAATTGTGTTTATATTATGACAATTGTACTGAGTTTATATTATAACAATTGCACTGATTATATATTATGACAATTGTGTTTGTATTATGACAAGTGTGTTTAATTTATGACAATTTCACTGAGCTTATACTTTGTGACAACCTATTGTCCAGTTTTGAGCTGACACGTGACCTTCCCCTGGACATTCAGAAGACACAGAGTGAGCAGGATATATCAGAGAGAGGACTAAAGGGGTCCTCCAAACTGTGGATAGGGAAGGACTACGTCAACTTCATCCACAAGGACTTTGTTGAACTCGAGGCGCCATATGAAGGTATCCACAGAAGCACCATTAGCATCCATTGTTTGAGCTGCTGAATCCAATTCTAGATGCCCCCATAGTGTTTGTAATTTTGCAACTTTCCAAAGGCTATTTATTGTATTTAAATTGCAGACATGTTTCCATTTAATTGTAAAAGAAGTAAAGCATCTATTGGTGTGTGTGCTCGTGTGTTGTGAACATGATCGTGATCGCAGAACAGGCAACGGTCACAGGAGATGGGGTGATTTTCCAATGTGACGTAAAAAGGGTTTTTATACACCCGCTGAGAAATGTATTTACCTCTCAGCTGCTCAAGTGAGATGTACAGGAAATTATCAAGGTCACATAAACCAATCAGGTCAAACAATTTGACATGGAGGACGAATAATTTACTTTGAACTATGCACTCCCATTTGTAGATTTCATCGACAGAACATCCATGCCTCGCATGCCTTGGCATGACATCGGTGCCGTCGTCTATGGCAAGGGTGCTCGTGACGTCGCCAGACACTTCATAGGAAGGTGGAATTACACCAAGGTAGTAACTGAGTAACTGTCATCTTTTTACACACTGACATTTTATGTATGACTCTTTTAAGAAATGACCGTCATGTTATGGTTGTTCACTGAAGTATGAACGATTTGAAAGTGCTGGTTAAACTTGTGTGAACGTCAGAGCTTGCGATGATGTTCTCACCAGAGTTTTATCAGCACTTTCAAATTGATGTCATTTATTATAACTTCTAACGAACTAATTTCTAATGGCAGTGATGATTTCATAAATTGTAGCACATTAATACAATCAAACGGACATTTTCAGTGTGGATCTTCCGATTGTCGAATCGTTTTTATGTAGAGCATTTTCTTGATAAGTATGATCGGGAAGGAACAGTTATTAAAACAACATGAAGGTAGGAGTTCGTGAGAGGTACTAGCCATGTTCTAAATCTTAAAATACATATTATTCTAGCTGTTTATCAATGGACAAACTTCTGCTACGATGACCCGACCTTTAAACCGTTAGACATGATATTATTGTTAGAATCTTTCAGAATTTTAGATGTAATGTTCTTTTTTTTAAATGTCTTAATTTTAGAAATGTTTGTTTATTTTGATTGATTATTTGTTTGTTTATGTATATATATTTATTTATTATGTTTTTGTTTGTTTATTTATTTGTTTATTTTATTTCTTATTTATTTACTTAATTTTAGAAATGTTTTTTATATTTTGATTATTTGATTGTTTGTTTGTTAATATATTTATATTCTTGTTTGTTTATTTATTTGTTTATTTTATTTCTTATTTAATTTTTTATATTTTGTATTTTGTATTTTTTGGTACACAGACAGACTCCTATAAATGTGCACAGTCATCTTGAAGATATCAGAATAACACTTTCTATTTTTATTTGTTTATTTTGTGTATTTTGTGGATAGCTGGCCAAGTGTAAGAAGAACAACGACTTCCCCCTACTAGTTCCAAAAAGCAACACCAAATGTTCCATACCTCCTGCTGTCAAACAGATTACCTTCAATGTGAAGACACAGGTAAACACTCCAGATAATCATTACCAGTCTTTATAGCCTGTGTTGAATAAAATATACTTCGAAAATATTTAAAATTCTTTATTGTAAATACTGTAATTCATAAAATTTTAGTAAGCATTTAACTTTGAAAGATTTCACATATAATATTTTTAAAATGTAACAAAAGTAAAGTGTTAAAGCCATGACTTGCCGTTGGTTAGGTTTTATTTGTCAGTATTTTTTATATATTACTGTCATTATGTGTATTGTTTTACATGTCTAATAATATAATATAATATTGTAGTCGTGTATGGGTAAAATATATCTGCTGTGACTAAAAACACTAATTCAATAGAAATAAAAAATAGTATATTTGGGGGGTTTCTGGTTATTCGGATGTCATTCTGTATATTTGAGAATTATGTTTATTGGGGTAGTTATTCTGTGTCATTTGGAATCATTCTGCATGTTTTGAGTTCTGGATATTTGAGACTCATTCCGTATATTCGTTTTTTTGTGTGTATATTTGGGTGGTTCTGTATATTCAGTGGCAATTGTGGACAGGGAGGTCATGCGGAATGATGACGGTTGATGTTCTGTTCAGATCCTGCGGAGTTCCACTGGTTGGTCTGCGGGTATTGGAGTGACGGAGAACTCAATCCACGAGGCGTACATCCACTGTATCGAGAACTCCAAGCACTACATCTACATCGAGGTGATCACATCTCACTACGTCTACATCTCACTACATCCACATTGAGGTGATCACATCTCACTACATCCACATCGAGGTGATCACATCTCACTACATCTACATCTCACTACATCCACATTGAGGTGATCACATCTCACTACATCTACATCGAGGTGATCACATCTCACTACATCAACATCGAGGTGATCACATCTCACTACATCTACATCGAGGTGATCACATCTCACTACATCTACATCGAGGTGATCACATCTCACTACATCTGAATATTCATGAAGACTTAATTTAATCACATGCCTTTATGTGCAAAGACAGTTGGCGTGAAATCATAATCCACACCATAATCGAAGGTCTCAGATTGCGGAGAATTCAACCATGTCCTCAGAGACATCATGATGCAGAGAATTCCACTTGGCTTAATTGGGATTTGACACTGGTTACATTTGAAAATTTGAAAAGTTCACATTACTAGGTGCTTTTTCTCCAATTTGTCAACTTTAGCATTTGTACATTATTTATGCCCTCATAAGGAAAGTGTTTTACAAACAGTTAAGACAAGTTTCTGAATGCTCAATCTAATGTGAACCAGCTGCTGGTCTGAATTTTTAGGTATAAAATAATAAGCCATCTCAGAGTTTCCAATACGCACAGACTACGTGCGTGTGTCAATGGTGAAAGTCCATGAACAACAACTGTCTGAGGCGATGTATAACTAATAATGTGTGTTTATCACGGGTGGTAGCGCAGTGGTAGAACAGTTGGACCTCGGAGCCAAATGTTCCAGGTTCAAATCCCACCCCGGCATCAATGTTCGCGAAAGTTACCTTTCTGACGCGATATTGATAGGATGTGATGTCTGTAGAGTGGCAATGCA
>JAUTBT010084608.1:0-12187 GCA_032361225.1 Lepetodrilus schrolli | reverse complement strand
ATTGACTTACGTGTTGCACAACATGTGAAAATAAAAAATATGCAATTCATGAATACTGAATAATTGAATTATATCAGCATTCTAGCATAGAACCTTTAACTGGATATAATTGACGATGGAATAATCCATGTTGAATAAAATTAAATTTGATAAATATTTTCAGTGCAATTACATATAAATGTCCAATATACTACGTATTGAATATCGTTACCAGTATGTAATGCATTCCTTGGTATTCAATAACACATATGGTACACACACTTTCAGCTGTTTGAACGGTTATACTCACTCACGATAGCTACCATAGTTTCTTCTGGTTTCATGCAACCGATGTGTCATAATTTCAGATGTAGCGTCATAGCATGATGAAGTGTCATAGCATGTTGGGTGTCATTGCATGATGTAGTGTCATAGCATGTTGGTGTGGTGCAAACGCGCACAATGCCAATGGACAGTCCATATACTAGCCATGGTGTCAGATTATGAACATATCACTTGCATAGCAATTATACACATTGTAATTATCATATATTTTAATCCGTTTGAATTACCACTTATCAAGACTTGCCACTAGCATATGAATGATCTACTAAAAGCATTACCGATTCAGTAAGAATAGTTCTTTCACTGCAATGATTGTTGGCGTTGCCTATATAAAACACCCAATTGCCAGATGCAACCGTTAGCACCATAGCCTAATTATGATTACGTGAAACTATGAACAGTTGTATATGAAGTGTCATCTACAACTTAATATTTATTAGCCAGCATGCACGACTTCCGGTTGTTATGTCCTACTCGTCCACCCTTTCTTGAATCCGCGTGCAGTCTACTCCCACAGACAGAACGCAATTCCATAAGCCGAGCCAGGCAGCGACACAGACCAGCCACGAGGCAATTATTTGGCCATTTATATCCCCCAAATTGGGTACAAATCAGTGCTCTTCCGACTAGCTCTATCCGAGACACATCTCAATTTTGTCAGTTGTTGAACTCAATGGGACCTCAAAGATGAAATCAAAGATGTCGGGGAGAGGGTCAGACGGTGGCATCTAGATTTATGGTGACCGGAAATTGGGTCAGCGTCCAGAAAATAACGTGTTTCCCACTTTTCTCTGTTTCTCCTCGTTGATTTACTGCTTTTGATTAAGAAATGCGCCATAGTTTCTAGACTCTCAATAGCGCGGAACATTAGATTACGTCCACTTGAGATCTGGGAGTATTTTATTATTTAAATATAGTTCGATCTACATAATTCAATCAAGGTATAAAATAGCGAATAGGAAATGGAAAAGAAACACAACACTAGGTTTGTATTTACGATTTCAGATAGATAACGGGCATAGAACTTATCTACAACATATTTTAAATGCTATTCACATACTGTAGGGTCTTTACCTTATGCAACAAGCATACTAATGAGACACTTGTGTATACGTTGTGTAGCAGGTTGTCAGGAGTGGACAGGCGTGGACTTATAAGAACGTGACGGAGTATACTGGTATGCACACAACCATTTGTTTAGAAACGTATACAAGACAAGACGCCAATGTAAAAAGAAAATGCGAAACACATTTATTAAACTGTATGCCTGGAATTCTGTAATAAATCTTGTCTTTTTTAGAAACTTAATCTGTTACCAAAGCAATACATGGCAATCAAAATACAAATACGCTGAATAATATAATGGTATCATTAATTTCCTATAAAATTATGAACATAAATAAGACTTGTAGGCAGTTTCTTTAACACCACTGGATGTAATTGACATTGGAATTTAAATTAATTAAGTACTGTGATATAATAATTGTATGATAAGATGTAATGCACACCTATAAATAGACCAATGCTTAGAGCTGGTTTAGATTAATGTATCCATAGCTTAGTTCTATTCTTATTTATCATTATTACAGTAACACATACTGGCATGATTTTGATTTGGTACTTTCAAGCTATTTTAACCCATTGTTTGACATTAAATGTTGTCACGGATCACTTTCCAATGGTCGCAACAGATATGATCCTGGTCACATTCGTAAACCGATTGATGTAGATATGGGAATTTAAATAGATATATGTCGTGATCAACATAGTCAATAAATACTAATAGCTAGGGAAACGTGATAATTATATTATAAACGGTCACTATAGTTCTCACTCCCACACGCTTCGTCGGGAAACAACTCACAAGGATGCCGTGTACCTCCTTATACCACTGTCAGCGTACATAAGTGTGTCCGTAATCTTGCCAAGGGCTATGAAGTGTTGTCTAAATTTTGGCTTCTGTCAATTCTCAAGGAGACTGTGTCTGTGTTTGGGTATTAGTGTAATCCACAGTCTCAGACATCAGATACTGAATTGTCAAACACTGGTTTAAGGGAGGGAAATTTATCTTTATTAAGAAGAACCAAATGCGAACGCACGTGACATGAAATGAAAATAAATAGCCACATGGAGCGTGGACGTATTGATCGACTAGAATTGCCTGCCAAGATACGATGAACCATAGATTTGGTGTGTATTCGGTTCTTAGGCATTTGCCTGATATTGTGCATAGATGCAACTACTAGTATATTAATACACAATTGAATGTAAGCATTCCTGTTTCCTTCAATTTACTTCGCATTTTATATTGTATAAATGTCTCTATCGCTATTAACCAGAATAACTGCTCAAATGCGATTTGGGGAAATTGGGTAAACTTAATTAAGAAGTGAGTTTTTAGTTGTCTTGAAAGTGCAGTTCGTCTGTTTCACGGAAGTTTTGATGGGTATTGCTTTCTATAAATATTATTTTCCCTTCTGACTTTTATTTAATTTATTTTTTTTGTTTTTAAAGTTACTCTAAATTGGAATTTCTTATTGTTTATGACCGACGAGAACATGCGACGCTAACTTCATGTCTTCCTCACAATTGAAACATACAGGAAAGCTATCGTGCGCATGCATCACCCCTTATATATTTAGCATAAAGAGAAATGGACACGGTCACAGATGAAATGTACATGTCCACAACAGTGTCCAGATGTCCCTCTTCACAGTGAAATTGACAGGACAGTTGGTAGCCACAGAGGGGATCGTTTGTCTAGCTCTTGCTCGATCATAAATCACTTTTAAGTAGCTTTTGTAGCTTCTTTGCAAAGAACCACTCAACGAATATTTATATTTGAGCCATGGGTCGTGACCTTTTTAAGATCCGCCAGTACAGACCTATTGGCAAATGTATTTGCCATCACGTGTAGGGGATATATATGCGTATAAGTACCATTTCCGTGTTTAAATGCTAAGCTGAACTACAGAGTTCGGACACGTCGAAGAGTCCTTTTAGTATGGTAACTCATTAACTCGCGAGATAAAAACAAAATGAAATAATTAAAAGAAATATGAAAATATTGAAAACTAAAGGGACATGTGGAAAATGTAGCTTGTTGCCCAATATACCTGTGCAGACAAATCAAATGTACGTACATTCAAGTAAATACGTTTGACCATGAAATATGTCAACAATCTGTGATTGTAAGCCTTTACAAATTTAACGAATATGGATTATCTTCTGATAACCGAGGTTCATCAAGCACTGACCCGACCCTAGTCTTCACTCAATTGATTTTGAATACGATAATGTATCGCGAAACAATTCGCAATTTTAAATTGAGTACATATGTAAGACAAAATGTAAGATAATCACGAAGAGAGAAACAAAACACACCAAAGAACATCGACTTTAAAGTTACATTCTCAAGTTTGATAAACATTAACAGAGATGCTTGTTAAAGAATGCATTACTCTTTACGTCAGGATCTCGTCACAAGGTTTATCCCAAGGGACGAATATGCTCTAGAATCCATTTAAATGTCAAAGTGTTTTTGACACGAGAAGTCCACTGAACCTTGGTTTGCATCTAAAAGGAAACTAACAATGGGAGAGATTTGACAAATACAATTTTCCATTTCATGATGCTTAACTATAGTTTCGATAGCAATCTTACGCAAATAACATGCAAACAGTCTAGGGACTCACTGACTCGGGGAAAATAATGTTTTTCAATTTGATGGCGATAATTTACATCGAAGTAGTGCGCCCGCATACTTTATACGCTTAATTCAAACTAAATGTGCAATTAGTTCTGGTTAAACTACTCCCGATATGTTTGCCTTTGGGGAATAAATTTCAGCACATGTGTCGCGATTTCTTGCGTTTTCTACTGTTTCAAAATAAGAAACAATTGAAATTAGTGTATATTGCTCCATCAATCAAGAGCATGTGACAATCAAAGAAATACCACGTGCTGCGTTTTATTGATATATCAAAATACAATGAAGTTTTAGCGCTTCTAATTCTCAGAAAACAACAAGCAAAATCCTATTTAAGCCGAATTTATTTCCGTTGTATGCTAAAATAATCACCCGCACCAGACGTTCAATTCGTATTCGTACTTTAAAGTCATGAATCACATTCAACATTTTGTGTAGCACCCGCCTTTGCAAATTACTGCCAACAGTTATTATTTGTAACAATATTTCCCAATATATAAATTCGACAGTAGTATTTAATACTTTTCTTGTACGGATTTCCTAATGTAATAGGAGCCTCGGTGTAGAAGGTAATACCCATATTATTTATAATGTTGTTTTGTAATATACGTTATATTTGGTAATACTAGCTTTATGTGTCCATGCGTACTGTATTAGTTGAAAGTCAAGGGAAACAATCCGCTTTATACTCCAATTTAATCTTTGTAAATAACTACTACTCCATGAATATTTGGTATCTCCATTTCAGAATATTTAGATACAAAGGTATTGCAGCTTATTTTAACAAGCTGTCTTGTTATAACAACGCATTACAGGCGCCAGAATACTAAATGCGATGAATACACTTGGCTTATTGGAAATCCCAAATTTCAAAAATATATTGCAATAACAACAATCTGTATTAACAACATTGTTTTTTTTATATTTAATTATTATACAATGTGTGCAATGTACTAATTGTTTGAAAACATAATACAATTATTGTATAATATATTGTCTGTTGTTTTCTTTAACAATGCATATATAGCAAATTGATACAATAAAAACACTCGAACATTCATAGTTTATAGAAATGCTTAGTTTCGTGTATTAAGTTAATTTTATCTAAGTGATTTTTAAACCTGCTGATACCGTCAGAAATGTAATACGTTTGAATTATCGCCATGTATAGTTATGAATACATTGTATACACACTACACACTCCGATATATGAAGTATACAACATTGATTATTGTTGATAATCGCCGTTATGTTTGCACTGACTAGTATGTATGCACATCGTAATAGAGACGAGGAAATAAATAAAAAAATAAAAAGTAAAAAAATAAAAACATTACAATATGGTGGCTGTTGAACTTATCACAACAAACAACGATGTCTTAAACATTTAATTTATTAACGCTAGATTAGCACCTGATTGAGATTAATGATGATTGACATCTGAGCACACCCGCTAGTTTGTGTTTTTCTCATCTTTATTTCGGTCAATTTAATCATTGCAGTCAAACTCCATGGTCTGTTTGATTTGTTATTGACATCCCAATAGACCTGACATTGATCCCATCGTTTAAACTGTCAAGTAGTTTCATATTGCTGGAGTTGTTATGCTAACATTTGAGGCGTCTTCATATAAATTAAGTGGTCTTCAGCTTCATATTATGTTTCTGTCAATACGCGGGTTTGTTGAAAATGAAATATCTCAACAGATATTAACTGTTGGTTCTTGGTGAATTTAAACTAATTATTTGAAAACACACCAAATTATTAATTTATGCATGGTATACTAGTAATACAATATAGATATACAATCGTAAAGCACCAATATCTGCCAATACATACAATATCTGCGGTTATTAATTACGTGGTGTAGTCGTGGTAACTGGACTGGTATTAAATATCTGTAACTTCTAGAATTCATAATACCGGTAGTAAACCATTTATTTAATCGACGAGGTTCACGGCTATTCTAAGAACTATTTATTTAAAGCAGCGTCCGTACCATGTCAGCTGCATTTATTTATATTCTCGACGATGATGCACGCGTCCCCAAACATTATCGCATAAACTAGTGTCTCATCTAATATTACAATTAGTTGTTACGTCGCATGCGGTGTGTCAGCTATACTGCGACACAGGCAATTTTGGAGTGAAATGTATAAGCCCGACATGAAGCTGAACTAATCCGTATATCTATCTTGGATGACGGTGGATTTATGTCATGTTTTAGTGGAGTGGTGGAAACGCGTGACCCTGTACAACCCTTTGTAATACTGTCTGGAAGTTCAGCCATAGCATAATCTATGCAGAAACAGACGCTATAGTCTAACGCTAGTGTTAAAAAAAAATACACAAAAAACTATGATACTTTATAATAATATATATATATATATACACACTTATTCACCGTGTTAATGCGTCAATTATATTTTTTCTTGCAATTGCGGTTTGAATTTCTAAATTAAATTTTCTAAAAGTACCTAACATTGCATGATGTATTTAAATACAATAATGTGATTCCATTAAATCTGTTATCACATAACTGGTTAATCAATAATGTATTTCAGTCATTACAGAGACAGTAAATACCAGTTTGATAACATACAAAATAACTGAAAAATATAAGGTTGATAATATCAATAAATATCATGCACAATAGCTCTGATCGACGAGTTAGTACTCACAATAATATGAATAGAAATTAAATTATATGAATACAAATGGAGTATGGCCTTGCTGAACTGCGTTGCACAACGGACAATGCAACTAGCCCCGCCTCTGTGAAATGATTGGTTCTTATTGGATACGACACACATTTTCACGCCGAAATGTTTCTCCAAGAGCTGTCGACATAAAATGTTATGGCCCATGCTTGACCTGGATTTCTAGAAGTGAGAACACATGATTTCCACTTCAGGATGCAGAGTACAAAGCAACATAAAACTATCCGTTTTTTAAAATGTAAATATGCCTATAGGAATAATTTGCCTTTACATACTTGGAGCGATAAAATCCACTGCTTGCCTATATATATATATATATATATATATATGCTAATCAAACAACTTGTATTGATTATACAATCATCTAATCATACAATCATCTAAATGTGTAATCATATATTAATTGTATTTGCCAGTATGCCTGTGTAACTTGGCCACGTAGGGTTGTAGTAAATAACGTAATACATTAAAGTGTATCAACATTTATTTATGGGGAAAATATTGACAACCTAAAATAATGACGCCATTTACAACAAATGCACTGTGAATTATATATTTACCAATTGGCAATTTTAGGAACTTTATTTTGTTATGATATAATAATTAATCTGCAATACATAAATACACTAAACCAAATATAAATTATTATTATGGAGAAACAAAACATTTGTACGCAATTATTGAATGCAATTAATTTTAGCAAAACAGACACAATTAATAAACTATTAATACAAACCTTTCGCAGTAACAAACTAATTTAATAATTCATATATGGCAAGTAAACACTTCCAGGTGAATCTCTGGACAGTTAAAAAAAAAGTGTGGTTAGAATGATTAATGGCAAACCGTTGGCTTAGTTATAGTAGCGTGACATTCCACCATGGCACTCCGTGAATAGCCGATACTAGTGTTTCTGTTACACTGTAATCATAGTCCACTGGCAGCGATAGTGACAATGAACTAGCAGTTCTCGACAACTTCCCTGTCATCGCGTGGATTAATACCAATATCCCGATACCAAACTACACAAAACAGACTTGTAACTGGAGAAATGACAGCGAGCAAAGTCGTACACAATAATCATAACCACAAACTGGGTATGTCAAGTGTCTGCTATTAAACAATTGGACATTTGAACGGCTTATTTTCATATAGTCTACTTGTTTGCCTGGGTGTTCCTTGTTTTGATAACGAGGTTTACGAGGTGTCTTGTCAGAACATTCCACCATGACCTGTCCCCGGAAATATGGAAATAATATACCGTGGCTGTATAGAAATATCATGAGATACTAACCTTTGAAGGTGGACATCTGTAGTTGGAGCACACTTGGCCAGTCCTCCGGTATATCCAGTTTTGATCGTGCACGTGCTCGTATTCCATTCCAACTTTTTGGGAAAACCGACAAAAAGCAGCAACCCTCTGGAAGTATAATCTGTGAATGGCAGTGGCCAGAAGTTACGAGTAGGAAATAGCTGTTATGTGAGAATAAACGCATTGCACATAAATCACACTAGGCTAACCGTCTTATTTTAATGCGTTTCGAATGTCTCTCTTCCTGCAATATTACAATGGCTCGGAGAGAGCCTCGCATTTAAACAGCTAATACTTGATTGCTACGGATGCACCCGACCACATGGTGTTCTAAAAAACGTGAATTATATTCTACTGAAAACGCGACAGTCTGAGGCAGTTTTACTCGCTCTTCTGTCGTTTATCATTCTTCCATTTATTTCTGTAGTCAAATCGATCACCGCAAGAGCTTGTTTGAAAAATTGTTTTTCTGACACCGCTTTGTGACTTTTACGACCCGTTTAGCCCGGCAACGACAGTCGTAAAATTTAGTGATGCATCTTCCCATTATTGAATCATTAGTCCCAACTAGGCTAATCTCGTAATTCTAGTTGATATGGCGACACCGGAGATTTATGAGGGGTCTCACACATGTATATACAACGGTAAATTGTCCTTAACATTACAGTGTAGCAAAATAAAATTGGGCGCTATTGTGTGTTCTTAATCGAATGTTATCCCATTAATGCCCATTCACCCTGTAAGGGTGCACTGACTAATTTTAGGGTAAAAGACTGTATCCGTTTTTATTCATAAAAAGTCCACAATAGCTACAACATACAATGTGTTGTGCAATTCCCGTGACCAACTCTTTTCAGTTATCTCATTTATTTGAATGTTAATATTTCCCGCCAAAATGGATTTTAGAAAATTGCAGAAGGGAAAACGTGTTAGATTAGTTATAATTATTTACTATTATTTGACAATTCATATACAATATGATTCCAAAAACAATTCTAAACTGTCTGAAAAGGGTTTACTGTTTATCAAATAATATACTATGCACCCCCCACAGGGTGCATGGGCAGGAAGGTCCCCAGTGTTTTTCAGTGTATATATTTGAGAAATACTATCATTAAACCTGGTATCTAACGTTCATAATTTGTATGTATTGATCATATTTAACTGTTGGCACTAGCAGGCATATATATGTTTTTATTTGACTCGCTCTCGCTCGTAAAATATGACTTTGGAATCACTCGTGTCGTAAAATCAATAGCTCGTGTATTATTCTCTATATACGTAATGCATGTTATTTTATACCTGTTCATATTTTATATTGAATGATACATTAACCTTACGGGTACCCATTCAGCTGCGTTGTCTAAATTCGGATTTAGTTAAAACGCCAATCTTATTTTACTGAATGAAATACCTTGACTATTAATATTGAATTATATGCTCTGTATAGTGTGCACACTTCAATACCTGTAACAGGTATTCGTTAAAACAAATCATTTTATATGGGACCTGAGTTTTAACATAAAATGCACTATTGAAAACACTGGGGACCTTCACGCCCATGAACCCTGTTCAAAACAAGTGTTAGTTCTGTTCATTGTGCATCAGGTTCTATCATATATTCAAATTATAGCAAAAGAAAAAAGTTGGGCATTAATGGGTTAATAGACAACTCTGACTAAATCACAACCTCTTGAGGATATTGTACAATGCGTTAGAACTATTAATGATATGACTGCAAACAATTGTCATTGTGTGGGTCATTCATTATCGTCGGTAATCATCTTAATTTTAATACTGGAACTCTTCTGAACAATCTCTCAAAACTTATTAAAGCAATAGTATTTTAAGGTAACCAATTGAAACAAGATTATAAAACTGATCATTTCTACAACTTAGAAGTATTGATCCTGAAATTAGTTTGTTTAAATGTCTATAATAACCTATATACTGGTATATATTAATGTAGATCTCACTATTGCATATCATTGCTAATATTACAGTAAACATGTCATGTAACTCTCCTTTCCTTTTAAGAGGAATAAACATTAATATAACTACATTATGTTATCCCAGTAGGCCACATCCACTTATACTTGAATGTGCCAGTACTTCCGTGTTACGAGTTCATCGATCGGTTTCTACGAGTATCACCGTGGGCGGTTTTGAGAAAATTAAAAGTTACCAGATGTCCAATATACCAGTATATATAGCGTTGATCTAACCCAATACATTAAGCACGGCGGCAACACGCTCTCAATTCAATAGCATATGAATACCATTACGGACGTCGACAAAGGAACACTATGGGTAGGTATCAGTAACATGGACGCTGATAATTCATAATCTCACATTTCCTTTGTTAAGCACAATGGGTTATGCGTTATAGAAATCAAATATTTATCCACGGTCCAGTGAACAGCAACAACAGATTGATGACTGTGTTCAAAGCAGGTGTCTCTCGACAGAAAAAAAAAGCCTCATTGATTCCAACAGATTGCGTATCTGCGTTCAAGGCCGGAGGGCCACACCGCTGTGTGTAAATGCAGAGCTATCGATCTATGTATAAACAGGAATTGATATGTTGTATAAAACATGGGGTGGGTTTGACATATTTTCTTCTCGTTGTTCAATGAGACATCGACTTGCTTAACCGAGTTTAAAATCCTATAAAAAACTATATCAGACGGGGTGGAGTATCCGGAAACATAACAATCGCAGATAGAGACATTTACTACAACAATTAGTAGTATGTATGTACTTATGTAATCCATGGGTCAATCGAGTGCGGATACATGAACTTATCGTCCACTGTAAACCACGGTGGCTACACCCATGAAACGCACTGCCATTGTCTTCTTAACATCCATCAATGACGGTCTTTGTAGGCAATACGCCAGTTAGGAGTTTCGAATTCGCACAGAATACGCATGCGCGTGTCAAAGGTGAAAACACATTTATATAGTATAATGCATTTAAAATACTAATCACCGCCAGCAGAATACTGTACAGTGGTTTTAACAAACACGCAACGCAAAGTAGGTAAACTAGAGCGCCTCAGACAGTTGATATTCATGTGTTTTCACCTTTGACACGCGCACACGTATTCTGTACATATTCGAAACTCCGAGCTGGCTTATGACCATGTATTTCAGGGTATGGTGTGACGGCTGCCCGTCATTTGTCGGCATACATTTCACACCATCAAGGGGAATAACTCTACACTATAAAGGCTTCAATCTGATGTTCATTCATTTTCCCCATATTGCAGAAATAGGAACATTGTTAATTATTTTGTTAATTAAATAACGACATACAACCATGTATAATACTAATGCAACCAATTATTCATGAATTAAATTCCTAGTAAATAGAAACATTTGCCTATATGCACTTGAAGTATATATAATAATGTGTAATGACGATCACGCACATTTTGCTATACATTATTTTCTTAACATACTTTCGTGGTTGAATCTCACCTAGAATTCGACTGATAGAGTCTGGTCAATACACAAGCTTCTCAGGACAATGTCTGCCGAAGAAATCTGATCAGAAGCCTACCGGCATTTATTTTGAGGCTCAATTATCACATAGTGGTGATAAATTGGTCTCCAATTGGTGTACTAATCGTGTTTGAATCCCCTGGCCCAGACATCGAGATGGTCGTTGTTGGTGATGTTGACCACCATGTAATTCCTTCATAACTGTCGGGTTAAACAACAGTAAATCTCCTTTCCTATCTAATTATCTGACTAGAACAAACAGGGTTAACGTTATATAGGTCAGACATCAATTTTAGACTTTGGGCACCGATGTTAATGTGTTGAAAACTAGGTGAGTATGATTCCTTGTTGATTATGCAACGCCATTTACGTACTAAATGTATCGTGACTTCAATATATATAGAGACACGTGTTCATAGAGATACGTGACAGTCTGCATATCTCGTGTACACTGTGGATCTATAATGCGCCAACTATTTCGTAGTCTCAAATGGCGTATCTCTGAAACCACTCATCATGAGAGAAAGAGGGAGCGAGAGAGAGAGATAGAGATAGAGAGAGAGAGAGAGAGAGAGAGAGAGAGAGAGAGAGAGAGAGAGAGAGAGAGAGAGAGAGA
>JAUTBT010084607.1:0-12187 GCA_032361225.1 Lepetodrilus schrolli | reverse complement strand
CTTCACAGTAAAATCTTTATGATGTGGCATTTTTCTTCTTTAATGACTTTAAAATGATATTTGGTGATAAATATAATTTCACCCTCGTGTCTTCCAATATCAAATATATCAACACTCGTCGATGAAAGTTATTAAATCCTAGGCTGTGCCGAGCATTTAATAACTTTCATGACTTGTGTTGAAATTATCTATCATAAAAACATGAATGGAGGCATGGTCGTTCGCATTTAATTGGTGTCGCATTTATGTCTAAAATCTAGAGGTCGCGTTAAATTAATGACGCATTATTAATTAAGTGATTTACAGTATGCATCTGTTTGTATGTATGTATGTATGTATGTATGTATGTATGTATGTATGTATGTATGTATATGGGTTCGGTCCCCTTTCATGTCGCTTTGCACAATATCTTTGTCATACGTTTTAATTATTCTGTGGATCATGATCATGGGATAAAAACACGCAACAACTAGGTATGAGAGCTAAAGTTATACACAACGTAAAATTAATGTGCTTGCATTGAACGTAAATGTGGATAATGATTGTTACACGTGTCAGTTACTCGTGTTACTGTGCCTACAGCATTATATAAAACCATGGACTAGTCCCAGAAATGGAGCATAAAAACAGTCACCGAGTCTATTTCTCGAGGATGCGGCCACAGTATAGACAACCTATTACATCAAGTCTAACACCATAACCTATATTCCTCTGATAGAATGCAGATCACACATACGGCCTATGACTGTTGCAATGGGTTTTTTTAACATATATAGCAAACTAAACTAGCATGACCAGTGGGGCTATGGCAACGTAGCCACACTTAGATGCTACTAACTGCGAATATGTTGTTTATGGCGTCTGGAATTACTGACGTGAAAAGTACGAAACAGAAACACGAATCGACTACTGACGAAATTGGTACTCACAATGTATGGAGATTTGTGAAGTTCAAAAAGGTATCCGGAAGTAGAGTCGATATTTTATTGCCAGACAGGTTCCTGTAAAAGTAAATCAACGAAATAAGCATTCAGCAGCCTTACGTTGTTTAAAGGACATGGCACGTCAATAGATTACTTCACTGAAAAAAACCAATGCATAATAATGAACAGGAACAAGAATGTCATTACAGGAAATGACGTGATTCGATTACACATATATACATACGGAAGCCACGGCAAAGACAATGTGTAAATCACAGTACAATTACAAATTGATTTTCCTTTCGAACAATACCGTTAAATGTTTGATTTGTGGGATGGGGGCGTGGATTATACAGAAAGACAGACAGACAGACAGACAGACAGACAGACAAACTAACAGTTTATTCACCGAAAACCGCCAACTGTGGTACAACAGGTTAGGACAGCTTCCAATAGCAGTTATCTCACATCACGGCTTGTCCGTTTACATCAGGATAATGCCTACAACACCTGTAGCCCTATGAATTGCAGTAAACCCGTGAGCACCGACTGGCTTACTGACAAACCAAGGATGGTAACTGTACTGACACATTACAGACATTATGATAGTATTTACAGAACGAGTTCGAACTCTGGACCTTTGGCTCTGATGTCCGATGGTCTATACTGCTCTAGTTACGACCTGCCATCCGCAGGTAACAGATCACGTGTTTCAAATCCACAAAAAAACACATATAATACCTCTACCTTCTCATTAATTAGTACGTGAATTATATTGCTAACGTTATATTTGAGTATCTCATTCCAATTTAATTCCGGAAACTATGATCTGTAATGATTTTATGTTAATATGAATCGACATTGAGTCTTGTTTTATTCAGACTGAGCATCTCCTTCTTCCCCCCCCTCTCTCTCTCCTCTCCTCTGCATCACTTATACGTTTCTCTCTCCCTCTCTCTCTTTGAATCTCTCTGTCTCTCTCCCTCACTCTCCCCTCTCTCTTTCTGTCCCCCCTCTCTCTCTCTCTCTCTCTCCTCTCGTCTGCATCACTTATACGTATATCTCTCCCTCTCTCTCTGTCTCTCTCCCTCACTCTCCCTCTCTCTCTGTCCCTCCCCTCTCTCTCTCTCTCTCTCTCTCTCGCTGTCTCTCTCCCTAACTGTGCTCTGTATGTATGTATGTTTGTATGTTTGTCTCTGCCATTCCTTTCTGTCATTCCTTTCTATCTCATGCATCTTCAAATGAAACCTGAGTCATGAGCATTTGTCACTAATATATTCCACTCAAACTATCATGATAATGATAATCGATGCCATATTATAACTATTTCATGGCCATATTATACGATCATAACTATAGGCATGCACGATGGGAATATGTACACGTCCCATATGATTCAGGCATAGTCCATAGAGCCTAGAGCCGGGTTGTTAGGTGTATATCGATATATAGCATTGTATTAGTTTCAAGTATCAAAAGGCTGAACATGACGTCAACACGACCCGTGTCAACTCAACTTAAGTTCACTGATGGCAGCCAGATAATCACTAAAAGGACAAGGCTTTCGTGCATGGCAACATAACCTTTTGATAATTAAAACTAACAGCGTGAAATTATTTATATATTGTGGACAGTAATGCTAAACACTTTCACCCTATTAAAGATAATGCGGAGATGATAGACTCATAGGTGCTGGTGATATTCAGCATACATGTATTTTCTTTCGGCAGATTCCAATGCATCTGGCCGACGCCAATTGGCCGAAATGTGTTTGTTAAACTGGGTTACATCAACACACACTGCCTGGGTTACATCAACACACACTGTCACTGTCTCTTTCAAGGAAGATGGGTCAACGTTAATCAGACAGTAGACCCGTCATAATAGTTGTCGAAGTCCGCGCAATTTAATTCCTGTTATGTTATCCTACGTTGTTACAGCGATGACCTTTTCCTTCTCGAACGGATTTAAGAGACGCCGTACTGGGAATTACATCGGGGTCTGTCGAAGATGACTCGAAGAACTCAGATCAGTTTGTGTTCTAATGGCGATATTCATATTCATGTTCATATTCATGAAAAATATAGAAATTATGGTTGCGAATATGGAAAAGGATATGTATTCTAGAAAATAAAATATTGTTCTCAATCGTGCGCATTATAGACTATACATTGCAATGCTATATCCAAGTAGAAGCCTATTGACTTTTATTATTTCCAGATCGACTCCATTGACATAGTTTGTATCTCCGTATATGAAAGTTTCAATATTTTCAGACACGTGGGGAATGTAAACGGACTAGAACAAAAAATGGGGACATTATAAATAACTGAAATGTAGTAAATAAAATATAAATTTCGAGGAATCAAAACAATGAATTATATTTCGTCACAAAAATAATATTCTTTCAGAGGCGGTTTGAGAAAAAAATGCATGAGTTGTAAGAAGATCAAAGTGTATCAAATCAAAGTTATAACATGATATGTCAGGATTTGGCCTGGCTTAAACATAAGCTATCACGGAAGCCAATTGCATCGACTGCTCTTGTTTGCGATGTTTCTAGACGGTTCTGTCTAGGGAACTCGTCTACATTTACCGTTCGTGTAATAATTAAGTTCTACATAATAAATATTTAATATTTAAGTAATAATTAATAATTAAGTTTTACATGGACACTTACCTATCTGTGCTAGTGAAAGCAGGTGAAATGTGACCATCTCGCTAATGTTGCAGAATTAAACTAGTACCGTATTCAAACATTATATCAGATGACATATCCATATTGACATCGTAATTAATTTAAAAAATGATTTGGAAGTTGGGTATAGAGCCGCTTTCAAGAGTCTTTCACTTATATCACTGCTTGTCAGCTTAGGGCAGGAGGAAACCAACAACACCCGTAGCGCTGAATGTAAACCTGCAAGCACCAGCTGGTACTGACAGACCAATGATCATAACTGCATTGCCACCGTACAGACATAAATAATGCTAAACTATATAGATTCTATTAATTCGGTGAGAGAAAGAACGTTTCAATAAAGTGATATTTAATAATATTTTGCTTTGTCGTGGTATTTTATCATATCATTTATATGTTCGAGTGTCTGATAATGATAATGTGTAATAATAATAATAATAATAATAATTACAAAATAATAATTACAAAATAATAATTACAAAATATTATTATTCATAATAATAATAATAATAATAATGTGTACATTTTTATTGCGGCAAATCCACGCTGAAAAGCTACCACTGTCAATGGATCAGTGAGCTATCAATTTCCTTCTCAACTCTCTGGGGATAATATAACCTTAGTTTGTCCAATAAGGATCCAAATATTCCTGTCATGCGCCCACATATAGCCTTACAGAGGGACCTTTCTAATAAACATATACAACCTTTTTCTGTATATTAATGTGCACATGTATATTGCCACACATCCATGTTTAAAACTGTTGTATATTATTACATCGGTCAATAGATAAGTACTCAGGTCCACGGGGCGTAATCAGCACCCTTGGGCGTATACACGCATTAATATGTATGTATTTACAGACTATTGACAATGCTTAGATTATAAGATAACAATAATAGTCTGTAAGGCTAAAATTTAACCAGCCAATGCACACAGGTAAATCCAACGTGTATTATATTTACATTCATTAAATAAAAATACGTACTAAAGTTCTAAACCTAAACTTACATTTAGAATTCTGAGATTGCCAGTTCCAATTAGCAGTTCCATACGGTGAATGGCTGCTTGGCGTAGCAGCTAGGCTAGTTAGTCTGAAAGTCGATTAGTAGTAGAACATAGTAGAAATAATTTACTTACAAATTTGATAGGCTTAGCTTGACTGCTGGTGAAAGGAACCTCAAACCAAGAAGCAGCGAGACAATCTTCCCATGTTTGATGTATCTAAAACAAAATGTAATTAATAATAATAATAATACTAATAATAATACATTATTATTACACCGGTCAATGCATTAGTGCTCCTTCACTTTCATACTCAACTCCCTGGAGATAGTAAAACCCAAGCTGCTGTTGTATGCGCTAGAACGTTAGCATTCGTATTCCATTTCATCCTACCGGGTACCCATTCCATGCTGGGTCAATACAGACATTTTGGAACTAAGCCACATGCATAGGGTCATACCACCCGTGTTTTAACTTGTGTATCAGCGTGGACATAATATCTAAAACATAATATACGATACTTGGAAAACTACCCCAACATACTTTAGCAAATGGAGGATATATAGAATCGGAAATGATACAATTGTTTGTCTAGATTGCAAACAGGAAAACCATAAAATAGAGCTCCTTCATTGATCTAGAGCACATTTCATATTTGATGTATCTAATATGACATGTTCATGGAAGATTACTCTTTAAGAGATATGGGCAAACATAGGTTATGTGGCCGGATGATACTTTTAATCTGTGCAATCAATATTTAGTTTAATATTCTATAACTGATCCAGACTCGCGAACACAACTTCAAAGATGGTAATGGGAATGGGAATGTTTCGTCACGACCATCTCAATGTTATAGGATACATACGGTCATACGGTATTCTCAACACCCTGGAAGAGGTCATGGTCACAATAATTATGTCCGTGGATGGTGATTATTGCACTTCACAAGAAATATTGCATTCCTGTTAGGCGACCTTTCACGTGAAATCTCATACTGTTAGGCGACCTTTCACGTGAAATCTCATACTGTTGCGCGACGGGAAAAGAAAATGTCTCTGAGATAGTCAGTAATTCGGATTCTGACACTATTTCTAAGTATTCAATATTTTTTTTTATATTACGTTTTCCCTAAACGCACTCACGTAGTGAAATGTGCCAACGATTCTAACAGTTATGTTCTGACATGTTAAAAGGGTAATGGAAACCTGGATAACTCTTGATATTTGCAGAACACACGAGAGTAGGAAAAAACTGTAATCGAACCACAGCCTAATTACATATGCCGAATTGTTGCATAAACATCCAAATGTTTTTCACGTCGTTCGTAAAAATAAATAGGAATTTAAAACGAAGGCGGATTGTACTAATGTCCTAAGGCATCACTGACATCAATGAAGTCGAGGTCAGGTGACTAACAGTAAACATGGGTGACAAGTCATCGTAAGGGTGCTGTCACGCTTCTACTGTATTATAATAGCTGCTACTACTAGGTTTTATATTTTTATTATGTTGTTTCTTTTTAAATTGGGATTTAAAGCTAAAGATTAGTTTACTCATATCACGGCTTGTCAGTTTATGGCATGAGGAAACCCGCAACACCCGTAGCTCTGAATGTTGCAGTAAACATAATAGTAGTAGTAGTAATAATAGTAGTAGTTGTAGTAGTAATGATAGTAGTAGTAGTAGTAGTAGTAGTAGTAGTAGTAGTAGTAGTAGTAGTAGTAGTAGTAAGAGTAGTAGAAGGAGTATTAGTAGTAAAACAGCATTACCAGAAGCAGCAATATTATTATTATTATTATTATTATTATTATTAATAATAATAGTAGTAGTACTACTAGTACTAGTTGTAGTAGCAGCAGCAGCAGTAGTTTTGTTACAGGAATTCAATGTGAGACAACATTTACACTAAGTGGTCTAATAAGTGTGCGTGACAAAATGTATCCGTTCTAGTTCCGTGCATACTATTCATTAATAATATGATCACTGGAAGGTACGTATCCTATACGACGGGTGTCTAATATGCATGTACATTTAGAATGTCGCGGCATTAGCATGGGCCATTCCGAAACGGGAAGCCAGTAGAGTGTGCCTGTGGCGCCGAATGTGTGAGTCTAGTGCAAATGTACGTAGCAGTAGATGTTTCCGAACGTACATGATTGTTTTGGAAATGTAACTTCCACGAGCGCTAACGAAATCGTTCAGCCAGCCACTACTTTGTAGAAAAGTCGCGTATTGTAGTGTAGTGAAATGTATTGCAGCCTGAACGGAGCCCTGGTTATCGCCGGAGCGGTTAGCATCTGAAAAACTTTGGATCCTATGTTCCATTATCTATTACTGTGCTACCTTCCATCCATCTGGTAGTGGCAGTTGTTGTTGTTGTGGTGGTGGTAGTGGTATTACTATTATTATTATTAGTAGTAGTAGTAGTGGTGGTGGTGCTGATGATAATAATACTAATAATACTAATAGTAGTAGTAGTAGCAGCAGCAGCAGTAGTAGTAGTAGTGCTGATGATAGCAATAATAATAATAATAATAGTAGTAGTAGTATGAGCAGCAGCAGTAGTAGCAGTAGTAGTAGTAGTAGTAGTCATGCTGATGATAATAATAATAGTAGTAGTAGCAGCAGCAGTAGTAGTAGTAGTAGTAGTGCTGATGATAGCAATAATAATAATAATAATAGTAGTAGTAGAAGTAGTAGTAGCAGTAGTAGTAGTAGTAGTTGTTGTTGTTGTTGTAGTATTGGCGGTGGTGGTGTAGTAATAATGCACTGCTAGTGTTAATTCCGGTGTCAGTACAGTGGGTAATAAAGTTATAGAAGTAACGGAAGCACAGTTGTACAAGTAGTAATTGCATGTCCTGTACCGATAAGTGACTTATAATAGCTACATAAAACTGAACACAATCAATGTCGTTTCATGTATTGCAATTACTCGGCAATTCGAAGATAGAAACTAAAAGCTCGAGGAGCGATAACAGTTTCCGATGATTGGAACGTTTCTGTATTTAACGTTATACTAGTAATCGATTTCTTTCAAATGTCATTTGTTTGATCTACTTTCAGCGTGCGTTGTGCTCGAAAGTATGTCATAGTCTATTCACATAGTATAGAATTCTTCGGCTAAGATGACTCTATATCGAGTGTAAGCTATTTTAAAAAAAAAATTGTTTGCTGGCATTTTACTCAAATTAGTATAATTCATAACCGTACTATCCATATTTCTACACGTATATCTTAATATATATTTCGTATTTTCAAAATTGTGCTCACAAAAATGTTGTTCATACACAAGGGTCAATATCCGTATTTTGGACTACGGCTTAAACACTGGCAGTCCCGGTATGTATTGCATCTCCATCCAGTAAGATCTCCTCACAGATAGCCTGTATGTCTGAACGACTGGTTCATTTGCCAGTCCAATAGCTGTCTGGGACAGCAATTAGACGAAGGCAATATACAATAAGATTTAATTGCCAATGGTCAATGACAAGGCAAGTAGACATATAGGCATCATGAAAAGAGTTCCTGTGGCTCTCAAAATATCAATGGTGATCCGAGGGGCACTTTATTCGTCTAAATTCAGGATTTCAACTGACTGAAAACAGGACGTAAACAGTCTGAAGTGCGATGAACGACATTGAATGAAGGAACACACTTTTGAATGTTCATCTAGTTTAGGCTATAATGACAACTCTATTCAGTCAAGTGATGTTCACTTCGCATGACAAACAATTCCCTTTCTGAAGAGAACAAGACACCATTTCTTGAAGTACTGGTATCCGCGAAGAAACGATAACACTCTCGTATCTATCTTTATCGCAGATCACAATCGTCTGTGGTCCGATAGTCTGCAACAAACTTTCTCTTGTCGTCGATACTCAAGGAACCCTTTCACGAAGCTTTAGTATCAGCTGGAGCGCCTTGGTCTTGAGTTAGCAAGTCTGCCTCATAACCCGGAGGTCTCGGGTTCGAGCCCAGCTCATGCCATCGTGTAGCACTGCTCCATTCCAGCGAACTGTGAATGGGTACCCGTTAGGACGAGATGGAGAGATGCACATTGATCCACTACCCGGGGTAATAATGTAACCCCATCAGCATACTTCAGAGCGTGGATTTGGCACAGTATAAATGTTCACATTATTATTAGTATTATTAGTAGTAGTATTATCTTTAACGCTTAGCGCCATTGTTTCTTAGACGCCATAAAATGGTTTCCAGAAGCTTTGCTCTTTAATGCCTAGAATCTCATCTTATTACTATTATTACCATTATTATTTATTATTATTTGTTATTATTATCTCTATCGCTGAGTGCCATGGTCTCTTAGAGAATACGAAGACTTCATAAAAGGCTTTCCAGAAGCTGTTCTCTAATGCCTAGAGACCATAAATAATAAAGATCATCACAAGTAAAGCCAGCATAACGGGCTTGATATCGTTCATAGATACTGGCATTTATATTTTTTTCAAAAGTCATTTTGAGAAAATATCCCTTTCTTTAGTTACGTAGTATGTGCTAAGTTCATCTAACGTCATTCAAATTATTTTCATTGTTGGCATTTTACTAAAATTAATAATATCGCTACGACAGCGCCATGGTTTCTTTGTGGGCACGTGAAAGGATGCCCAGAACCAGATAATTGGCGTGCTCCAGGAGTAATGAGAGTGCCCAGAGAGTGCACAGAGTGCGTAGAGAGCGTAGCAGGTTCATGAGGCCCAAAATAATTGACACTGAGAAAATAGTAATGATTGATCTAAACGTAACGTACCTAACAATTCCCATAATTGTGCAATACCTAAGACGTATACTTGGGAAAAAACCATTTGGTGTTTCACTCAACAAGTGCATGTAACATTCCTGTCGCTTCCTAGTAGTTTTTACTTACGTTAGCCAATTACAACCGATAATGCGGCAGTATAACGTATTTATTATATACATTTGAAAGTGATGACATTTTATTACATGATGGAAAAGTTGGAATTGTAGGAAATAATAATGATAGAGGATATAACGGCGGGTTATTAAGGATTTCCTCATCGGAATCTGCGTTATTAAAAATTATATATCGTACGTCGAATATAATGATTGGACTAGAATACTAAATACCGGAAGCACACTTTTGAAGGTTCCTGATTTTAATGTCGATACTACGTTAGAAATATATCTTAATTCTATAGGACTAGATGATAATTCCATTTGGTTTAGATAACAAGTCCCAATTGCAATGGCATAATCATAATACTAGGTCCATTTGCAATGCGCCAAATTCCATTTACTCCGTGATTGTTCACAGCGCTACAAAGATTGCAGCTTGTATTTGTCATGACGTATACGACGTATACATCAACAACAGGTGGATGAACGGGTATAGGGTCTCAGTGGCATTTGTATCGAGTTGACTTACAAATGATTATTATTTAACCATCGCATGGTGCTATGTTAGCTCCATTTGTTTCTAAATAATTCTAAGGTCATAGTTATGTATTTAATTCCCTGGTTTCCCGCCGAACAGATTTTTCCATTTTGGAAAATAGAAATAATTATAATGATAAATGGTGCCAGGACAAGACGTATTTAGACATAAGTGAACATTAATTTTTCTCCTACCAGAATATAATGTCTAATTACAATTTCTGTTGACAAGCAGTACATCGAAATTAGTTGGATTAAAATCTGAACAATGTATGAGTCCTAATGCTTATGACCATTATGGATCATAATTATATCGTTCAATTATGAAAGTGAAAGAAAGTTACATGATTTATATAGCGCCATTATCCAGAAAAAAAAGTCTGCTCAAAGGCACTTAATCGTATGCTCGCTTAAAGAGAACTGTTTTTAGATGGATCTTGAAAGCTGACAAGTTGGAGATGTTCCGTATATTATTGGGTAGGGCATTCCACAGCACAGGACCAGCCTTCATGAAAGCTCTGTCTCCATACGTTCTTGTGCGACCATTCATTATCTCCTATTATGCATTTTTATATTCGACCCGACCGATTGGTCAAAATATCAAATTATATTTATTTATATTTTCGACCGCTCGAGGCAGAATTATCACAGAAAAAAGCTACCTGAGATCTCCTAGAAATGTACATCCCATCGTGACCACTCCGATCTGAAAACAAGCGACTTTTCTCTACTCCAAGAGTAGTATCAGTTGGCTATGGACAGATAACATACATAGATACACTCACGACTTTCAAAACAGCTATTAAGACCCATCTGTTCAAGATCTATTACCATGACCTGGTGTGAACAGTACATGACACGTGACCACTCTCAAAATTAATCGAAAATTTTATTCTAGTTCTTTTATTTTTAATCCATATTCATCATTTCTTTTATTCCACTGTGATAAGCGCTATATAAATTCATATATTATTATTAGTAGTAGTATTATTATTATTATATACATATATAGGAAGTTACGATCGTGATAGCGTCTTGATCGTTCTGTGGTACATGACACAGGCCAGAGTTTCACTAAATGGTCGTACTATAGTCCGGGTGTAAATCAGAGCGTACGCCAATGTTCTACTATAACTGGAAATGACGCAACTAGCAATGCACTCCTAGATTACTTCCGGTACGGTACTTTCCTGAAAGGCAGGTCGTCTACTTCATTGAAAAGGAAGTAGGAACACGACTGGATTGATGAGGGTGGACGACAGACTTGTCTGTTACATGCCATGACGTTCTGTGTTTAGCATTAAAGAGGAACATAGATGCATGTTCACAACGGAAGCCGAGCCGGATGAATAATGTACATCATTATCTAGCTTAGTATTCAGTGTTGACAATATGCTGATCATTGAAGCCCATAGTCTGAATTACGTTACTTGTGATATCCGTAGCTGAAGTGCATATAGTGGAAACTAGGATTGCTTCTGTGGTAAATGAAACGGTTTAAGAATGTATGTAGCTTGCATGTCCTTTGGGATTTATATATTGATAGCCTTTCCTGGTGTACAGTTCTTGTAATGTATCTAAGACAATTGGCATTATTGATTCTTAGCATACTTGCTATAGTTTTGACAATGCAATTATAATCAAAACTGGAAGTATATTATACAGTTGTTAATTGTAGTTTCATGTTTTAAATAATTAATCGTTCACAATCACAAGCAGAAACTTGATAGGGATTCGTCTTTCAACAAGCAATGCTCGCCATCGTTACTTTAATACAACATACAGCTTTCTGTGTACCTAATTCACAAATAACAAAATTGCAACGATTTATTTCCGTTAATATATCGTGAAATGTAATATAGCGGTGAAATATATTTTGGGGGATAAATATTTTAATTATGTTAATGTCTAGGAGTTACGACTCTCGTAAAGCTACGATCGTCTCGTGGAACATGTCCCTGATTTTCGAATTATCTTTTTCTTTGCACATTGACACATATATCGGATGTACTAATTTCCTATTTTTAATTAAATCCTGATATGAAAAATGTTTCTTTGATGTATAGTTTCTTGGCTGAAATTACAACGTACCTGCTAATCAACAACTCGATTTTCTGCCAGAGAAAACTCGTTATCGATATATATA
>JAUTBT010084606.1:0-12187 GCA_032361225.1 Lepetodrilus schrolli | reverse complement strand
TATATATATATGCATAAATAGAGATTAATACACGTACACGAACTAGTGTGTCATATTGATTTTACGACACGAGTGATTCCAAAGTCACTATTTTCCGAGCGAGACCGAGGAAAATATCAACTTTGGAATTACTCGTGTCGTAAAATCAATATGGACACACTAGCGAGTGTGTTCATTTCTTTATCCAACAACTTTTGAACGGAAATTCATACACCTCAAACGTGGCGGATGAATACATTTGCCCACCGCCCCGACCGTACCAACCAATGATGATGACAGGCGTGGGAAAATTGTGATGCAAGCCATGTATCCAGCCAATGAAAATCGTTCCACGTGTTATGCACTACTGTGCAAGATATGATATTTATGTCATGAGTTATCTTGAACCATATGTTGGATAATGCATATTATAATTCATGTAATATGTGTATGCTCCTTTTATTGTGTTAAAGGAAGAACGAGACATGAGCGCCCTGTACCTGAGTTCTTCAGGGGAGAACACGAAATCATTGCTATTGAACCGGTACCTGGAAACAGACACGTCTTTGGAGAAACTGACGTTTTGGATAACAGGACCGACGTTGAAAAGGGCAGAGTTCAAGTCAAAATATATCTTCTTGGCATACCTAAATAAACACAGGTTAGAACAAATTGTTTCTACATGCCGTCCTTGTGACATTGCATAATGTAGTGACGTCTATAGTCCTGGTCCCCGTTCCACAGAACGAACGTAGCGCTACGAGAGTCGTAACTCCTTAGCAACTCCATGTTAACGAGTGTCGTAACTCCATGTCAACGTATAGGACAAGCCTCGTATTTACGTTACTTTTATCAACTCGTATGATAACAAGGATATCAAAACATTCTCTATATATACAATGTGCACCTTGTTTAATTCATATGCAATATCATTGGTGTCTATATCACTGCAACTCTATTTATTCCATAACGTTGGTATTTGGTATACAAGCCATGATGTGAGTGAAATAATCTTGAAAGTGTCTTTAAACCCCAAATCAACCAACCAATTTTTGATGTTACAATATAACAAAGGGTACTTAATACTTATAATACACCAGATCCGCGGCCAAAGGCATGCACATTACTACCCAGGTTTATGGATCAGTATATGCTCGCAGGTTTCCTTCTCAACTGCATGGGGATCATACAACCCAACTTTCCGTTTTAGCTCGCCAGAAGCTAGGTTACCTAAGCTTACCTTTCCCATTACTATCTCAGTCTAACAGCGGCCTTCTTTATCGTTTATTTTTAGATACGAGCTGGACACACTGAATCAGACCGTAACCATGGAATTAAAGATGTACACCACTCTCATCCGGGTCTTTCTCACGTGGCTCTACAGCGCCATTACTGAGGACGAGTCCGGATATATTTGGCGAAGTCTCGTGGCCTATCAGGAGATCATCATCGCGAAGGAATACATGGGCATGGAGCGCGCTCTGGGAACTATTTTCTACGCCACGGGGAAGTTCACGTCGCGGGAAGTTTATTTATGGTTCTCTGAGAGTCAAGACGTCACGAATTCTACGTTTTTATCAGCTAGGAGATACTCAAAAATCGTGCGTGATCTCTACGACAGAAATATTAAAGTAAGTCATTTTCTTATTATTGCATATTTAGGCCATAGTTATTTGATTACTCGATTTGCCGATCCGCCGATCCGATTTTGTCCACTTTGGAAAATACAAATAATTATTTTTATTATATTCCACCGATAGTGCTCAAGTATTTTGAAAATTATACTAATCAATGGTGAAGGGAAAGGTCGTATAATCCATACTTGAATATGAACAAAAGACTGGCAGGCAATTTGATTACTTACTGGTAAATATGTAAAATAAAAGTATAATTTATAACAATTACTGCTATTGACAAAACTTTAAATATAAACAACTTATATGTAAATTATATTTATCAATTACAATTAACATTTCATATTTGTTTAACACGTAGATTCTAGTTTTTACTACTACTACTACTACTACTACTACTACTACTACTACTACTACTACTACTACCTACTAATAATACTACTAATAACAACAACAACAATTACTACTACCACCACCACTACTACTACTACTACTACTACTACTACTACTACTACTAATAATAATAATAATAACAACAACAATAAAATTAATGATAATAATTATAAGGCCATAGTTATTTGATTCCCTGGTTTACGGATTTTCTTGTGTTAATTTTGGCCCGGGCGGTCGAAAATAAAAATATATATAATTTGATAGTTTGGCCGATCGGTCGGGTCGAATATAAAAATAATAATAATTGGAGATTATGAATGGTCAAATGACAGAAAATAACTCAATACTATAAACACCAATACATATAAATTGTTGCTTGTTATAAATTAGACTTTTGCTATACATATTTACTAGTAAGCAATAAAATTGGTTTCGACTTTATGTCAACCATTGCCTGTCGGACTTTGTTCGTCCAATGATAATTATAATATTCTAAACGCTTGTACACTGTCGGCGGAATATAATAAAAATATTTTATTATTTATTTTCCAAAGTGGCCTAATAATAATCATTTACATTTTTTTTTATATGGCTAATAGTCTAATACAAACATTTAAAATTTCAGGGCAACAAAATGTTACTTGGAGTACTAGGCAAAATGCGAGACGAAATCCGTCGGAACGATCTTTCCGGAAGGGGCACAATCGGGGTTGCGCAGCTCTGGTTTGGGAACATGACACAGTACATGGAAATAATGCTGAAAACCCAGAAGGAGTTGGCCAACGAAATCATCAAGTTGGTGGAGGAGAGACGGGCCACAAACCTCAAGAAGATTGTAGTCATATCAGTTATATTCTTCACCGTCTTCATCATCTGTCCTATGATTATCTATGCCGTGTACTCCCTCACCAGCAGGATGCAGATATACTTCGTAACGTTGGTCGAGCGGTGGGATATTTTCATTTTATGTTTAGCATCGTATCACAACAACAAAAAGTTAGGTGTCCCAGTGGCGGATCTGGGCCTATTTGTAGAGAGGGGTTGGATCTGTATACTAGTAGGCCTATTTGTGAAAGAAATATCCTTCATGTAATATGTTAATATTAATTTACTAAGAACAGGTATGATAGGGCATGCCGATGTTCTGTGTTATTATTGATTATCTACTTGTTCCGACGCGACATACTCTCGGAAAATGTTTAATATATACGTCTAAGACCACCTCTCTTGTGCATAAGGGGGGGGGGGGGCGGGGGGGTCTTCAGATCCGCGGTTGGTGTCCTGTTAGGGGTCCAGTTATGTGTCCGGGATAGGACAGTAGTAAAGCTGTTGCTAAAAATACACCAGGGCACCAAAGGTGAAGGTGTCCTGCCAAGTCCTTGTTAGGATTTTGTTATTCGGATCGTGGAATAGGACACCTTACTTCTTTTGCTGTGTATGTCTGAGTTTTCATATCGTTTGAGACTTTGGTTACTTGTCAAAGACAATGAAGACAATGCTTTTCAATGTCTAATTAATGCATTTAAAATTTGTTTATTTTTACAATTTAAAAAAACAAAACATTTTTTATAGGTATGAATTTTATACGATCTAGTTAGACCTATATTTTTTTTAATCGAAAATAAACACCTCCCTTAACTAAATAAAAAATATATATTAGCAAGTTTGATAGGAACTTTTAGCGAACTTTGATAATCTTTATATATATGGGCCCTGGCATCTTGATTTAAATGTGGTCTCCTTATTATATGTACAAGCTTTACAGTAATACGAAGTGAAGATAAATTAATGGATCCATGGTGTAAATATTTACGATAAAATATGAACACACAATTTAACAAAGGTAAATGTCTCAACTATTAAAAGTAATGCTTTCAACACCTCGGTGGTAGTCTGTCCCCACACGCGACCGTTACTACCGCATCATGCGAAGTAGGCTATATATTGAATTGTAATAAAGATACCCTCCAGGTGGTAGAGAAAAGATACCCTCCAGGTGGTAGAGAAGGGAAATGAGAATACATTGATCCATTGACCGGGGCAATAATGTAGCGCTATGAGAACGCTTTCGAGCGTGGATTAGGCGCAATATTATTACGCACATTATTATTATATATAAACACACGTCTAGTCCTTTGAAATATCGTCACGTATGTGTGAAAGATTCCCGCTGTGACGTAAAACAATAATGCACTCTCTCACCTTTGAAATTCTGAAGAATATAGTCTGCATTCATGATAGCCCTACATTTATGATAGCCCTACCAATAAGAGATTGTTACATCTCTAATCAGACAAATGGTAATATATTCTTATTATTATTCTAGTACCAAATGCTTGAACAAAGAAAAAAGACGAACTGAAGTATTGCTTTACAAGATGTTGCCCAAATCCGTGGCGGACATCTTGAAAATGAACAAGGAAGTGAAAGCCGAAAACTACCCGGAAGCCACGCTTCTGTTCTCGGACATCCAGGGCTTCACGCTGATCTCATCTCAGAGTACGCCTGTACAGGTGGTCCACATGCTCAACAGTCTGTACTCCCTATTCGACGACAAGATATCCCAATACGACTTGTATAAGGTGGAGACGATTGGCGACGCATACATGGTGGTGTCGGGTAAGTTCGTGATTAGGTTCAATCTCATGAAATCATATGTCAACTCGCCAATCATATTTAAACTAACAATCGCTAGCCAACTAAACGAGGTACTCTTCAATGAGTGAGGAGCGTCTATACCCAGACTCGATGACGCTATTTCATCCTTGGTATTAAGAGATGACAAGCTCTAGTATAAATGCTTGTTTTTGTTTGTTTAATTTTAATTTTAATCTTTATCTATTTTTGGAATTGGGGTTTAGAGCTGCTTTCAAGATTCTATCTCGGCTTCTCAGTTTGGTGCAGGAGGAAATCCGCAACATCCGTAGAACTAAATGTTGCAGTAAACCTACGAGCACCGGCTTGCACTGACGGACTAAGGATGACAACTGGCAGGTCGTTCGAAGCTACAATATGAAGTTTTCAAGGATGAACATTAGACGTGACATAACAAGACGTTATTTATGTTCCCAGGTGTTCCCAGGACCAATGGTAAGATGCATGCATCAGAGATAGGAACCTTCGCGCTGGACGTGCACCACTACATTAAGAAGTTGGAGATACCGCATCTTCCTGGCACCAAGTTCAAACTCAGGATTGGCTGCCACACTGGTACGGCCATTCGTATTCTTTGTCGTTGGTGGCAGCCTTTCATGATTTTTAATGAATTTACTTCTTTTTTTAAAGAATTGCAATTTAAACAAATATAATGACGATCAAAAGAAAGCATATCGCGTTTAATGCTGTTTTACTGAAAAACGCAAATACGTTAAACCACTTTTAAGATTTCAAAATATTGGCCTATTTACTCATTCGGCCCTCCTCGGGATACTTCCGAAGCGTCAGATAGTCCCTCGGACATGAATGAGGCCCCGTAAGTCTGGCGATGGATTGCTTGCTATCAATGCACGGGACCATAGTTACGTAATTGTTAGTGACAAGCGAAAAGCGAGAACATTGAAATAAATATACAGACATTTGTATTGTATTCTACATATTCTTGAACTATTAGCATAGTTTTGATTGAAAAAGAACATCTACAACTATGTTTGAATAATATGGCACCAAAATGTGATAGTCCTGAATCACCATAGACTCATTTCAAGAGCATGTGACATGTTAAACTCATAAAACTTATACATATATGCATAGACCTTAGGATATTAAATTGATTACCTCCTCTCTAAAATTTATATATTTCTTACTAATTTCCTTTGCACAATTAATTTTTAAAAAAAAAGAGTTTATATTATAGCTATCACTAACTATTTTGAGTAAATATTATCTTATGTAGAGGGGTGACGTTGGAAAGACAGAACAACGGTGTAAGACCGTCGATTGTATGAAGAAGTGCATCAGCACGTGCAAATCGAGCCTTTTTGTCTGTTATGTCTTTTCCACGTCCCCCCTCTGCTTAAAATAATAGTTTCTCAAACAATTTGATAGCTATTTAACAGATGTTATGTAAACATACTGTATTTAAAATTTTTGTTATAATTAACTTATCACGTAGTACAAACCATCAAATTGTATTTTTTGTTTGTTTGTTGTTCATTCCGGAAAGTATTCATAGACATAATTATACCAAATATGGGCATTATATGTCACATCATGAAGATAGTCCACGATGGAAACCTAGCATTCATGTCAGAGAGATTATGTACCAAGGGGAAGTTTGTATCGCACCTTGCATTTATGAATAGCATGATATCTCAGCTAGCGAAAACATACCCAGATTAACGATACAACAACGTAAGAGAGCCATTGGTATGCACCAAATGGAAGCGACCCAACGTCACATTGCGATAACGTTCAATTGCACGCCAGTTACGATTTCAAGGTTATTTCAATGTGTTAGAATCAAATATGGTCCTAACCCTAACCCTAACCCTTGAGCCAATCAGAATGCCGGGAATTGGGTCCGGGTCCGTGGAATAGACCCAACCGTAGTTGAAACCACTCATGAAACATTTCTTTGTTAAATGGACTTTCCAAATTGTTTACCTTTACGCTAGTTAACCCGAACTGTTCTTCAACCCAAGATAGTAATTGTTAGGCTGTTACTATTAGTGAAACTCAGTGTTATTATTTGATATGTCAATTCCGCACAAACACGTATCTCGATCTACAGTTCGTTATCATCATCAACACTGTTGCCGCGATAAAAATCGCCTAGTCTATAACGGCCTTAAGAACTTGGCATTTAGAGGATGTCAGTTTAGTTTAATTTAACCACATTTTATTCCAGACGAAATGGATTGGCTACAAGTTATTACAAATTAAATGAAAACCGCAGTTTCTTGCTTCTAATACAGTGCACTTAGTCAATACCGGCATCTTTGTACTCCGGCAATCTGTGTATATCGGATCAGCGACAATGCATTCAACATTAGTTAACATTTGAATAAACCGGCATCTCTCTACTCCGTATACCGGCATCACAAAAGCGGACCGGATGCGTTATTCTACTACGAATTTACCTTGTATAGACCGGCTTAGGAGTCAAATTATGAAAACAATGGCTGCCATTTAGTTGGCGGTCGCGGTACACAGTTGATCAAATGGGTTACTATGCATGACCGTTGAGTGACTTTGAATTAAATTTGCCATAGTACATTTAAATATGAAATTTGTAGATATTTTTGTTCATATCGTGCTAGATTGCTGGTATCATTATCATCATGGCAGAACGACCAGCAAAACGTATGCGTGTTGAACGAGATATGCGTACGAGAGATTGAACTGCTAGCCGCATATGACGTTGAGCCAAGTCCAATGGAACTCTTGATAAACTTAGTAATCCTGCACTCTGTCAAAACCGACATATTATCTTGGGCTCAACAAGTGCCGGTATTGCCAGAGTGCTCTATATGGCACAGTTTACCATTTTCTTACAGGGTCAGTCGTTGCCGGAGTTGTTGGGACTAAAATGCCGCGGTACTGTTTATTTGGAGAAACAGTGTGCGTTGCGGCGAAAATGGAAGCATTAGGAAGACGTAAGCCATATAAGTATACGACATAATTTTATTTAACTGTTTAAAAAGAAAATTGAATGTTTAATACGTTCATGCGGTAATATCTCACCCAAAAAACATGCCAAGAAATGAAATATATGTGTAGTTGTAGAACATGCGTAATGACAAGATAATGTGTATATATATAATATAATATATATATGGTGGCCAAGAACGGGGTAAATACATTTTTGAGACTCGGTGAAAACGAAAAGAAAAGCAGTACTGTAATTTGCCCCAAAGTTGCACAATTGTCTTTAGTACAATTTCATCTTCAACTCAGATTTTTAAATTTGCAAAATTTTAGTTGAACATGAAATCGTACTCGAAAGGTTTCGTAATCTTGGGCTGGGTCTGTTTGAATGTCATACTACAGAGCGTTACAGAAACCTTTGTTCTTCAGAATACAAAAATTGTAAAGGAAAATAAGTAGGTCTCCTCATCATTTTCAGCCGAGAAAATACACGTCAGCAATTCAACGTATAATGCACTGATTAACATTGGTGGATTCAATCTATTAGAAAGGCAGGACACGGTGACTGAGGTACGTTCAAGGTGTATAATTTCTATTTTATTATTTTTCATTGGGATTTAGAGCCGCTTTCAAGATTCTTTAACATATATCACATCCTGTCCGTTTAGAGCAGGAGGAAGCCTGCAACAACCGTGGCATTGAATGTTGCAGTAAACATGCGAGCACCGGCTAGTACTCACACACCAAGGATCATGGATGATAACTGCATTGTCATGGTACAGACAGACCGTGGGACTTTCGAGTCGCACGACTTGTCGTGGTACTGCACGACTACTATGCGTGACTAGTCGCACGACCAGTCGCAACCAGTCACGACCAGTCGTGACTAGTCGTGCGACTGGTCTTTGACAATCGTAGGTAGTCTTGGGTGATCGTACGACAAATTCCCCCAGGTCTTGCAATCAGTCGTGCTACAAATCGCAGACAGTGTGACTGCTAGCAGACACGACTGCCCTAGGTCGCACAACTGACATAGTCGCTGGTAATTGCAGTGTGACTGGGGCATTAGTGATCTCAACTTCATAGGTTTGACTCATTTGCCTTTGCAGGAGGACCACGAGCTTCAGATGTTCGGGAAGAAGGTGGAGCGCACGTACTGGTTGACTGGGAAGGAGGGAATGTCGTCCAACAGACCCAACTCTGGCTCCTTGGGGTCCTCTGTAGACTCAGAAGACACTCAGGAGATCCTGCATCTCGACGGTTGGTATCCGCCATTGAACTATTGGTGTCGTTACCTTCTGACAATTGTATGTGCTTGGTTGGAGTCCTACGTTAGTAGCCCTGCTCTCGACCTTGTCAAAGACGTTGTAGAAGCATACAATGTTGGTGTCAAACAGCATGGGATTAATTCTAGTCATTTGTTAGTATTAGTCCTACTCTAGCCTTTGTCAAAGACGCTGTACGTAGAAGCATACGCTATAGGTGCCGTTACCTTCCTGCAATTGCATGTGCTTGGTAGAAGTATTCTGTTAGCATCCTCTAGCCCTTGTCAAAGACATTGTAAGGCATACACTATTGCTGCCACTATACCTTCTGGCAGAGAAACAAGATATTGGTGTTCTTCTTATGTTAGTAGAGTGTTGTCCTAGTCATTTTTAAGGGGGTAATATTAGGCATCGCAAAAACGTTGTAGAGGCATACACTATTGGTACCATTATGTTTCTCGCATGGGATTGGTTATAGTGTTCTGCTAATAGGGTCTTGCTCTAGTCAAAGACGTTAACAGCAATATTAGGCATGGCAAAAACGTTGTAGAGGCATACACTGTTGGTGCCACTATACATTCTGACAGAGTTGCATGGTATTGGTGTTTTCTTTCTGTAGAGTCCTGTCCTTGTTCTTGTCATTGTGTGCAATATAGCAATGGCAAATACGTTGTAGAGCCAAGTTTGTCAAAACAAATTCATAAGTAATAAAGATGTACCTTTTGATCAAGGACTAGGTTCTACTTTCTATGCATGTATTACAAACTTACGACTTGTTGAGCTATACATTTCCTTGTTAACGTTGATTTCCCGTATCTTATACATAATCACTGACAATGTATATTTCTCATTATCTTTCAGGCAAGGAGCACGTATGGGGACATCATTAACTGGATAAATAAATATATCTATGATTTAGCTGCACACTATCTATGATTTAGCTGCACAATATCTATGATCTAGCTGCACAATATCTATGATCTAGCTGCACACTATCTATGATTTAGCTGCACAATATCTATGATTTAGCTGCGCAATATCTTTGATTTAGCTGCAGAATATCTGAATTAGCTGCACAATATCTATGATTTAGCTACAATGGTTTCCAGCAGATTACCAATTCGTCCAAGAACTTGGTGGAGAGAAGCGGACATCAACCAATATTTTAAATGTATAATTAATTTGTCTTATCCTATTATGTTCTTGTGCGCTCAATTGCTCAGGCTTAAAAAAAAATGTCCCATCTTATCATTTACCTTGTCAGCTGTAGGTTTACATTTAACCGAGCATAACAGGCTAAAGTTTGTTTAAACAGGTTCATACGCTTCAATTTTCCAAACAATAACGATAGCTACAGCAGCGGTCAAACTAATGAAATCTCGTAACCGTTATTGTAGCAGTACGATTTCATGCCCAACTCAAAGTTTTGTTCACAATTTCATTTATAAAATTTGAGCTTGAGCATAATATTGTACTGGAAAAGGCCTGGTACCACATTTTGCGCTTATAACGAGTTTTTCCCCCCCAATAATCTTATTATCGTTATTGTCGTCCTCGCCACATTTGACCGCCGTATAATAGGCATAGTGCGAATGTTGTTTCCGGATATTTTAGTTATATGAATGTTGAAGACGTGCAATGTACAGTTGGAGCGCGGTAGAGGTAGCGAGTCTGTCTCATAACCCGGAGGTCCCGGGTTCGAACCCAGTTTATGTCGCCGTGTAGATCCACACTGCTCCAGTTCACCCAGCTATGAATGCTTACCCGGAAGGTCGAGATGGAATAGGGAATGTAAAACCTTTTAGCGCCTTATCTGGCAGCTTGGGTTGTATACTCCCCCAGGGAGTTGAGAATGTAGAATGAGTGCACATTGTTCCATTGACCGGGGTAAGAATGTAGCGCCATGAGCAAGGTTTCGAGCGTGGATTTGGAGCAATATAAATACGCATATTATTGTTAACTTCTAACAAAATGATATGTACTCACACTGGCTTTTATAACATGGCTAGACTCTTTCTGAAAGTTGATTTAAACAATCTTTCATTCAATAATTCGTTCTGTAAAGATGAATATTTGGGGATGAATTTATTTCCTTTCAATAAACATTGCATCAAAAATTGTATTGTAGTTTTCTGGTATTATTAAGAACGTTAAACCTTTGTAATCCTAATATTTCTATTATCGCGAAATAATTCTGAAAGTTATGTTAAATTCATTTGTTTTTAAATTGAGTGATACTTTGAAATAAAGGATTGACATATGGAGACAAAGCAATTACAATGTATTTATAGCGCGGAAAATGCATAGCGCGGTTTTATGTGAGATATTTAAAGGCATTTAAAGGCATGTTTTGTTGAGATTTTCCAAGGTAAACCTATTTTACCTGAAAGCATGTACATTTGATTCGTCTAAACAAGTATATTGGGCAATATAATATGCTATATTTTCCGCATTACTGCTTTTCAATATTTTCATATTATATATTTGTTATTTTATTTTTGTTTTGTTTTATTTAAAATCACAAGATAGTGGGTCAAGTAGAAAATTAGTTTGTTGCTAAATATATTTATATAGACGAATTTAATTACATACTTTCAGGTAAAATATGTTCGATTATGTTGTCAACAAACCGTCAAATTGTATGCCTTTATAATTGAATACGTTTTCATGTTTCTTATTTCTTTTTAATCAATAATAATCAATTGTAATGTGAAAATCTGATAATATACATGTATATACATTACGTTGTCATGTCATGTTTTTGCCATTAAATAAATAAAAAAGTGCATGCTTGAAAAACTAGGATTGAGACATATGAATGAAAATTACAGGATCTGCAGTTCAACCTCTCGATTCTCTTCATGAAGATCGTGTTTTGAAACTAGTCACTAAGATAGTAAATGACTCTAGCCACGATCTCAACAGTCATTTTAAACTCCCTTCCGGTCGCAGATTCCTGAAAAAGGGCTCGTACATGGTTTATTCCTACTAGTATGCATTTGTTAAATAATATCAAATCTTAGCTCCCTTAATTCATAGCGAGGGATGTGCGAGCTCGCACTATAGATAACGCGTGTATACGAGGATCGAAATGGATTCCAATGAAAAATGTAAACAAAACTATACAGTCATTGGAGTTGAAAATTCGTCTCCAAAAGGAGGTTACAGTTTCCTGGGGACCAGTTTATTGATATGCGAACGATTTGTGTAAGCCATGTGAAATCGTACTTGCTTCGTGGACCGTTACCAGTCTAGGCGAAACCACGTGATCAGGACTTGCGCAGTATGGTTCTTCCGTGAGTGACGTCATCAAAAAACATTATGGGATAG
>JAUTBT010084605.1:0-12187 GCA_032361225.1 Lepetodrilus schrolli | reverse complement strand
ATTGATAGGATGCGATGTCTGTAGAGTGGCAATGCAGTTATCATCCTGGGTCTTGTCAGTACCAGCCGGTGCTCGCACGATAACTGAAACATTCAGCGCTACGGATGTTGCAGGTTTCCTCCTGCCCTAAACTGATAAATGATAAATTACGTTCATAAGCACCTGCAAGTAGCAGCAATGTGATAATGCATATACTAATATTACTATTATATCACAACTGGGTATATTCAAGAACATTGGACATTGATGGACATTGATGTCGGGTTCCCTGGGAGGTATTGAACTGTGAGCCATTGCTGCTAACAACCGGACAACCTTGCACTGCGCCACCACCTGCATCGAACCACAGAGGTCAGCAATCTGCTAAAATACTGGTATTATATATGTTGGACTATAGCATCACTGTGAGGTCATAAGTAAAGTGAATGTGATTGATCATTGTTAATCCAGTGGACAGTAGAAGGATAAATGATTAATTACCGACATGCAAGCTATGTGTTCATTAGAACTCTCTTTACTGTGGAGGCAAGCAGAGATGCCCTAAAGAGTAGTACCTGTACCTAATCCAGCAGGAATAACATAATTTATCACATAACATATGAGTTTGGGATTGCAATAAACCCATGCTATAAATATAAATATTTTCACTAGTGCAATAACACAATAGATTTTTATAATTGTATTAATATGCAATATCAATGTTTTGTGGACCTCTTTTAGAGCTTCTTCTTTGGACTTCATTTGTGGAATATAAAGCGAATACATTTCTTCAATTAAATATGCAAACACATTTAATAATTTGTACACATTTACTTGGAACTATATTTTTTAACCCAGTTCCCAAGACATTTGTCTATTCTAGTGTTTGTGACTGAAAATCGAGATTACATTACTTTCTACAGATATGTGATAAATAGAATCTCGCATTCGTGTTCATATATTACTGAATTTATTAAACTCATTGGCAAAAATGATATGCTAGACCGAGCCTCGCATATCAGTTTTGCCAACTCGTTTAATAAATTCAGTATTATATGATCACTCATACGAGGTTCTCTATATAAAAACATATCAATGGTACAGATATCCATTGTGACACTATTCTAATTTGATATTTTCTGAATACAAATGAAACTGGTAAAGTCGTTGGAGCATTTACAACCACTGAAGGTTGGCAGTTCGATCCCTGGCCTCATCATAGACATTAAGTAATGCTACTTGCAAGTAACCCTGCTCTACACTCGACATAATAGGGGTAAAGCAAGGGTTGGTTAACTTGCAGTTACGTTACAGTGTCCAAGTAGGGTATTCATGCTCGCACCATATAGCATGATATTCCATTGAGCTAGCACCACCAGTTAGTAGGAACCAGGTCTAGTACAACATAGTCAAGCAGGGCATGTACAAACCCTTCAAGATGCGATGAGTGAAATAATCTTGAAAGGGACTAAAGGTGTGTTCACGCTGACTCACACGACTAAGGCCACTCCAAGGAGTTGGTGCACATTAACCATTCACACAAGTTATTAAAGTGATCTCAAGCCGGCTTTACGAGACCACATCCTGATGCAGTTTCAGGCTAATCCAGCCAGGCCACTTTGTCTAGATTGGTCTAGCTACACGGTTTAAACAATGCTCAAGCGTAAAAGGATGTTTACCGAGCAGAAGTGAATGTAATAGAAGGTAGACAACTAAGTATTTTGCCAAGGGAGATACTTTTCCCAAAGTAAACTTCGTGATTTGAATTGATTTCACAAGGATTGTCATTGTATCATTGCTACTAATCGCTGTGCGGTATGGTCTACTGCATAGGTGAATGCCTTGAACGACATTTGGAGATCCGAGGATATGATGACGGTCATCTTTCATTTGTCACCTCCTTAATATACATTGAATGTGAACGTGCCAGGCCGGTTTGAGATCACTCATCTTGGTTTCTGGTGTGAATGGCCAAAGCTGGACCGGTCTAGCCAATGCGAATTACCAAATGCGCATCCAGTAATTCGGCTTCAGACCGATCTTTATGTGAACACACCTTTAATCAAACCTGCATAAATAGGATATTTTACTACCTCTTCTTTTGGATCAACACGCGTTGCTCATAATGGCACATCATATAGACAATTATTGGCACAATGAACAGTTAATTCTCTAGAGTCCTGCATATTCAAAGATGAGACTTCCTAATCCTGAGATTATGAAACTTTTTTAGTAATATTTCATGGTCACGCTCAAATATATGGGCATTTGTGAACAAAACGTCTGTTGAATATGGAATACTCAAAAAGGTTTCGTAATCTCAGGGCCAGATTAACCACCTTCTGCTCTAATAGTATTTAATAGCTGTAGTAATAATCCAAAACAAATAAAGTCAGCAAATAATTTATTGACATAGTTGATCAGCAGATTTGAATATCTGAATTCATGTTATCATTAGTCTGCTAGTATCTCATATTTGATGAACACTGGTCTTCATTTACACCTGGAAGGAAAGAATAAATAATAATTGATCAAGAGATGTCTTTAGTTTAACAGATGTACTATCCTTCCATTTTAATCGTAACGCATTCAAAAACCCAGCTCTGACAATTTGCATGACTATATTGTAGAAAATATTTGAACTGGAAGTTATCCACAAAATATAGAATGAATGACAATGAGAATATAGTTTTAAAATTAATGCAGGATTTTTTTCACTCATCGTGACAATTCACAAAATCTACAGACAGATACTTACACATACACACAAATCTAAGCAACCATCACAGTGGTGGCTTCGAGTCATACTTTCCACCGTAGTATGGCAGATATTGCAGAACAGCCTTCCATTCTGAGAAGTACAGTCCTGCTGCGGCTGTAGTGCCCCAAAATGCAGCGCCAGTCACCATCCTAAAAATAGCAGAATACATTATTACATATCATGTTCATGTTAGAAACGTTCGATTACAGTTTTGTAGAACTTTAGTACTATGTACCATGAATAATTTACATTAAAATGTTCCAAACAGCAACTTACTAATAGTACCACTACCCATCTCCCCATGGGAAACTGAATGTTGGGTTTAAAAGGACAGAATTACCTTGAAAAGTTTGTAAATCACTATGAATGAATGAATTAGTGCTTTACGTCGCAGCGGGAATATTTCACCCATACGCGAAGACTGTAAAGAATCATAGAACTAGAAAAAGACTTGTCTGAAGTTCAGAAAGGGCTCGACTGTACTTAGGTACTTTTCATTATTAAATGCTGTATATGTATTTGATAAAAACGTAAATTCTGTATATGTATTTGATAAAAACGTAAATTGCAACGTGTAGTTATATAACCTATGATTTTAGTTTCCAATAAACAAACAATTTCATAATCTGATGCTGTGCACGAAAACTGAACCCCTTAATGATCCTCGTATAAATGACTTGAAATAATAAATGTTTCCAACTCATCTTCAATAGTTTTGCATACAACTATATAGAGATATTACAAATTATATGAACAAACCAGTTTCTGGCCATTTGATAGTATCTTGGGCCAACGTATCTTGTAATTATCGACATTCTGCTGATTCAACCCTCCAAGGTCAGAATAAGCCGGAAGTAGTGTAATGCCGCAGATATGCACGAATGAGTGAATTCCACTCGATAAAGTTACCTGCCGGCAAGGAGTTTCGGCATTTTACAGTCAAACATAATAAAGAGGCCCACGAGCCGCGGTTGATGCAGATTTCAATTGTATTAATTAAGAGAAAAACTTTAAATTTAAATATAAAACCTGGGAGAATATAGTCAGCTCATTATTATTATTGTCAATAATAATAATAATAATAATAATAATAGGCTTAATAACTTAACAGACACGCCCATGTCATGCACACACACACACACACACACACACACACACACACACACACACACACACACACACATGATATACTACACAAGACTCAATACTATGGGTGAAAGATTCCCACTGCGACGTTAAGCACTAAATTAACTAACTTACTCTATTAATTTTTGTAAATTTTATAAACGAAATTTCATATTCATCATAAAATGTCTCATTAAAATTACAATTATATTATTTTTAATTGACAACATTTCAATTTCAAGATATTTTAGTATTCATTTCGTCATTTTCGTCATTTTCCAAATTACTTATCGTATTTATGTTAATATTTCTATTTAAGGGAATTGACATTATTTGACCTATTTTGTGGTTTATTTGTGCTTCAGAATATATAGCCAAACAGTTTCTAGAAATCTTCGAATTTTGTTCGACATTTCCCCCACTTATCACGTAAAGGGGTATACGTGTCATTGCCGAAGCGATGACTTCGATTAGGGCGGTGTATTGTTAAATTTAATGGTGGCAATAACAGTGTTTTGTGATAAAAGAACGAAGAAATGAGTGTTCTTTACGTTTAACATTAGAATTTCGATACAATCGAACCTTAATACCACGAAAACCTGTCACTCGATGGTATATATTTTGTCTGTTTTTCGCATCAGAAACACACAATCCTAAAATATAATGGGTACTTCCGAATTTAAGCCCTGGGCTTAATTTCGGATTAAAAGATTCTCTTTCAAAAGTGACATTTTCCGGAATTTAGCCCGGGGCTTAAATACGAGAACTCCCGGTATACCACAATCCAAATAAATAAATAATGGCTATATTTATTGTAAATTGTAGAGTGGTTATATATCCAGCTAGTAGCCGGTCACTAACACTGTACACTCGGGTGTACTTATGCTCGTTTAAAGGGAAGTTGACATTGTATCGGAAAACAGATATAGGCTGATAGCAGATTTGAGTGACTAGTACAGTGACACGAGAGGGTTCAAGAGTACATGCATACGTTCTAAAGCATTACAAAGGACGTTAAAAGGTGGGACTTGTTGTTCCCCTGCTTGATGCTCAGCAGTAAAGGGGTAAAGCAAGGACTGATCGGCTAGGAGTCAGTATCCTGTGTCTGAGTAGGGTATTCATGTTTTATCTGCGGCATGATATACCTCCAAGTGAGCTAGCACTATAAAAACTGGTGAAAATCGAGACGTACAAGTAGTGCATATGCATGCAAGCCATGATGTGAAAAAATCTTGAAAGTGGCTTTAAACCCCAAATCAACCAACCAACCAATCTAAAGCATTTACAGCGATACTCGACTGCGAGATCCCTCACACCTAATTGATTGTAATGTATGCAGGCTGAGGAAATGATCCACAATGAGAGAGTACAAACCGACCACAAGGATTAGCTATATTTGTGAAGTTAACAGACATCGGAAGGACGTGCTTTGAAAGTATTTCCCCAGGATGAAGACATGACCCTTCCACACTGACCTTTGACACCCACTGCTTGCCAAATATGGAGGCAACATATCCTACCCTCCTCACGATAACCACGTTCATTGGAAGCTCCTTTTCTAAACTAAACGCCAATGCTTCCATATATGGCAACTGCGACCTATGATTGCGTAGATAGGGAATGTTTGATCTAAATTTACAGAGTATACTGGACGTCTGACTATAATGTAATCATTGAAGACCCACGTAATGGGTGCAACCGTTGGTGATTCAACAAGACCTGTATATAACATGCAAAGCGACGGTGGGGACTCAACACTTGTATTGGAAGAGCTACACAAGCATCCCAGACCTGTAACGAAGTATGATGGAACTCTTATTCAAATCATACATACTATATTTCGTAAGTATATTATTTCAGTGTATATTACGACATATTTAAATCACAACCTACCCGATTCTACTTCGAGTAGTTTTATGTATAAAATCATGCAAAATGGTATAGCATAAACCGCTAAAAAGGATAAATGATGAGCAAATTATATTGTTCATAAATCTATAGATAGACACTGATTAACTGGAATCTGATTATTTACTTTTAATTTCAGATGGCAGTAGCTCAAGTGAATACACTGCCAACTTATAGTAAGTATAAAGTATACATGGTTCTATATAAAACATAGGATTGATCCTGTATAGTTGGCAGTTAGTGTAATGTCTGTCATAGATATTCAGGCAAGAATTGGATGCAATTGCTACGAAATACTAGTATGTTATTTTAACTAGTGTGCTATTTTTGTACTATCCCTATGGTTCTACCGGTTGGGGTTAGTTACTATTCTGGGGCCATGTTCCCGAAGCTATTGTATACATTTATCGTTAAACCTTCGTGCAGGCAAATTTGACTCTTTCGTGATCATGAGATTTTCCTTCACGATTTGCTTAGCGATGTCATTACGTATACATACATTGATCCTAGCTTCGGGGACATACATTGCTCCTGGACTATAAAAAAAACATGGACTTTTATTCGTTTAAGAAAAGAAAAGCTGTACAAACAATATACATGGCCTTTGTAGAATATGGACGTAATGTGACCAGGTTAGGAGCATCTACATCTATTACTAGTAATCTAAATAGACGTTTATCTCATCTTGTAGATAACCCGTCTATGCTCCTCGACATGATTTGATACTGTATTTTTCAGACACGGAGTGTGATCAACCATCTGACATCGTCTTTCTACTGGACACCTCTTCCAGCATCTGGCCTAACGACTTCAACACCCACGTGCTTCCGTTCCTCACCGAGGTGGTCAACATGTTCGACATTGGCTCCGCCCCTTCTCAGACCAGGGTGGGCGTGGCCACGTTCAGCGACACCCACCAACTACAGTTCAACCTCGGAGACTTTCTGGACAAGAAACTCTTGAAGGAAGAGATCATGAGGATTCCTTTCTACGGCGGGAACACCAACACTGCAGAAGCTTTGAACTTCGCCAGCAGGGAGATGTTCACAGAGGGTCACGGTTCTCGGAGGGATGTACCTCACATCATCGTCATCCTAACAGACGGAACCTCGCAAGACTACGAGGCAACACAAAACGCAGCACTTGAAGCCCACCAGAAGAACTTCCAGGTGTTCGCTATTGGAGTCGGATCCAAGATTGACAACAAAGAACTCGAGGACTTAGCTAGCGACCCCAACGTTGACTTCAAGTTCAAGGTTACGAACTTCCAGGCTCTGATAAAAATCAAGGGGAAAATTGCAAAGAAAACTTGTGAAAGTAAGTTAATTAAAATTAAATTATGAACTATATTAAAGCGATTAGCAACCCCGAAGTTGACTTCAAGTTCAAAGTTAATAATTTCCCTTATCAAAAATCAAGGAAAACTTGCCAAGAAGATTTGTGAAAGGAAGGAAATTTATTATGAAAATGTCCAAAATATTTCAAAGATAATGAGAGCATGCAAAAGACTTATTACATGATACTATTTTCCAGTTTCTACCCCACGGCCAACAGAGGTCCCTAGTACCACTCCTATCTTGCCCACACGATCCACAAGTACAACACCAGTCTCTAACACTGAACCTAACAACATAGAATCATCCACTGGTAAGTGATAATTATTTACATTTCAACGTAAGCTTGAAACACCACTGATACATGCTTCTCGTTTGAATTAAAACAAGATGGAATTACTTCAATTTTCAGTTTCTGAGAAATTGACTAAAATCTCACATTTCTGTTACAGCTTCTAAACATTCTGGTTTTCTCGGCGATGAAGAAATTAGAACACAAAGTAAGTACATAAAATAAGTAGGTTGGGTGGAGTAGTTTCAAAATATATGTAAAAACCACCAATGAATGTTACAGAGAATTGTAATATCATTCACTAAATTTGGTATTTTCCATAATGAATATGTTTTCTTTTAAAAAAAAAAGTAATTAGAATTAATTGCGAATTAGAAATTTAAGCGACAATAATTATATTAATTTTTTAACATTTCCAGTCTGTGGTAGAAAACCAGCCGACATATACTTCATCTTGGATTCCTCCGGAAGCATCGAGAAGGACGACTTCAGCATCAAGACCCTCGACTTTGTCCGCAGTGTGACGGGGCTGTTCGACATAGGTCCAGACCGATCTCAAACTCGTGTTGGCATCGTCACGTTCAGTGATGACTTCACACACGTGGTCCCCCTCAACGCGTACACGTCCCGGGATGACCTCTTGAACGCCATCTCTCCCGACAACATTCCACACAAGGCACAAGGAACGAACACCGCTGCTGCCATCCGTTTCGTCCAAGAGGAAGGCTTCTCTCCCGATGTATCCAGACCGGAAGTCGCCCACGTTGCTATAATAATCACCGACGGGCAGTCCAAAGATACCGAAGCTACTCTTAAGGCAGCAAAGCAAGCTCACAGAAGGGGAACGTATATGTTTGCCATTGGCGTCGGGAAATCTATCGACAACCAAGAGCTGAAGGACATTGGTAGTGATCCCGATTCTCAGTTTGTCTTCACTGTCGACGACTTCACTGCCTTGTCCCGGATTCAGAGTCTTCTTGCCATCAGAACGTGTGAAGTAGAACATCCTGAGGACTTCCACCCTAATGATGAAGCAGGTATGTTCTCTCCACATCAACGACATCTATACATATTTCATCTATAATTTAACGTCGCTGTATAAGGATGCAATATTTCCGCACTACCGTTATGCAATACATACATATTTCTAAATGTTCCATTTACTTGTCCATATTTCAAGCTGGATTATCTTAAACTATCATTTCTAAGCATAAGGAATCAAGTTAAGATACACCGTCCGACTTTATTTGATAGTTAAAATATCTATTTCATTTTCAGTTTGCAGTCTAGACAATGCCGAGTTGGTATTTGTGTTCGACTCATTTTCGATGGGTTTGAAATCCACCAGAACCATTGTCAACGAAGTGAGCCAAATCACTTCTAGCATCAATCACCGTGTGGAAAACCTGTCTACTGGAATGATCTCCGAATCCTGTCCGTCCAGGCTTGACCTAAAAATTCAAGATGCTGCCAAATTCGCCAGACATTCCATGCGCACGCAGGACGCACTGACATCTAGATTGCCGAACCTGATGAAGGACGCTCGTCGGAAATGGTTTTCACGTGACCGGAAGCCAGGTCGACAGGTGATGGTTCTGGTAGTGGATGAAACAAGCCTGGAGAACGACCAGGATTTGATAAGTCAGTCGAGGTATGCACAACACACTGGGAAGGAGGTATTCGTAGTGGCTTTAGGAAAGGTCAACTCCAAACTACCGGCTTCATTGGCATCAGAACCACTGGACGACCACATTATGCGCATTTCCGACGCGGAGGACTTGTCCAAATACAGGGACAACATTGTTGAGAATCTTTGTGGAGGTAAGTTTTAAAAACTGTTGGACACGTTTATTTTCCTTAATTGTGTCATTGAACGACAAACTTCTCAAACGGCTTGCTTTCCATTCACTAAATATTAACACATTTAATAGTCTACCTATTATAACAAACTAGATCCTATCTGATCAAAAACATTATTTTGCCATCATGTTCATAATGCATTGGAATAAGTGTTAAATACAACACCCATAATATACATAACGAATATTCAGAATAAATCTGGCACTCCTCTTGCTAAAACCAACCCTATTTTATTTTACAGATGACCTCACAAACGAAAGGGTATGGAAACGATAATGAATCCGTAATTCCTTGGACAAAGGTATATTAAGTAGATTTCATGAACAGAGTCAGGTTATTACAAGTCCACGTGTCTGCGATAAACTACATGGTATTCTTCATCCATCTTGAATTTGTGCTTCAGTAACTGGCTGTCCTAGCAAGACTTCCTGGACAATAAGCACACCTAATAAACCATCCAGAATAGATCGATTTAAAATTCATGCAAGGTGGCTGGACATTCTGTGGTTGGTCAAATGTAGCCTTTTGTTCCAAGGTATGATGTGAAAGAACTTCCAAAATACAGTTTTTGAAGACCAGAGATATGTACAATTTAGAAAACCCGTTCTGAACCTTCTTCCTGTTTTTGTAGTTCTCATGTTTATGTAATCATAATTGATACATGTTTTATGCTTTACACCAAATAATGAAATATTAACATTAATACATGTATCCCCAATATCCCTCCTCTATGAAAATACTGATCTCAAGCCATTTGGTTTTGTAACCAAGTATTATATGTGCCAAAGTAACAATGCATTCCTGATAACGTTTACGAGTGTGAATGTTGTAAACGATATACTGCAATATACTAATAGATGATATATGTTCCTATATGTCTGTATATCGATGTAGAAATATAAATATTTTGACACAACTATAAGCCATCTACAATTGTTTATATGTTGGCTATTTGATTTAATGGTGCTATGATGTACATATGCAGATAATGTAGATTGTGTGTAGAAATGTATATTGTGTGAATGCAAACTTTTCCCTGGGTGTCCTTGATTCTAGGGTCCAGTGTTATTTACATTGTGATATATATATATATTAATTATATATTATATATATATGACATTAATATTTATTTCAGTTTACAATTTTATAGAATAAATAATTATTAAAGAAACAAGTATCTGTTTTGTGTGGTAAGGGACATAACTCATCTTACATACATTTAGTTCAGCATCTTGCACACAAAAACAAAACACTTAGCAAATCCATGACAATCATTCACTCATCTAGCAAGACTACCATAATATTCACAAAACTCGGCACATTAAGAATATTTATTATTTACACTTGAGAAGTATTAATAATAACTCTACAGTCCTCTCTCTGACATAAAAATTAAATATTGCATATTTTATATATAATCCATATTTTCACAAGCCGACATGCAGAATGTTAAACATTGCACATCATCATTTATATGGAACTGCAAGAGAGCATTTCCATATATACCCAGTGGGCAGTGGAAAGAAATTCTCCTTAATGTTACCTTTGCATAACAGTGGGTAATCTATTGTGTGCAGCAATGTGTGACAGAAGGAAACAGTAGGTAACCTGTCTGACAGTAGGATTTCATAGCAGCCATTAAAAAAAATATTTAGCAAGAGAACCTGGATAGCAAATAAATCTCAGAAACAACAATTTACAGCTTAGAGCCACTTTTCCGCATCTTCTAGACTGTGTTCAGTGGATAGGTGGTGCCATGCTATCAGATCAGGTTGAACAGTAAAAAGAAAGCACATGCATCATTCTACGTGTCAAGTCCACTATAGGAACATTCTGCGAGGTCAATGGGCAAGTTTAAGCATTGTCGGAGTTCCTGATTGAGCAGTTGGTGTAGACCAACACCGTCATGTTTGTAGATCCATGCACCATCGACGAAGTCGTACCGTTTGGGACCACTGGAACAATAGTGATTAGTGGTAATGAGTAATTAGTGAGTGAGTGAATTATTGTTTTACATTACAGCGGGAATCTTTTACCCATATGTGATGACTGGTAATTAGAAAAGTATGAAAGCTTGTAGTTTAGTAGAAAACCAGACAAAATTGAATAGCACATGTTATAGTCAACATCAGCCTGATCAGAATCTTTTAAAATTTCATATAGGAGTAAACATGGTAATTAATAATAATAACAATAGCAGCTTTCTTTGAGCAATACAAGTATCCTTTAGCCAATGACATTTGTAAGGAGACCTGTAAAAATGTTGAAACATTTACTACCTGACAGGAGAAGACAGCCAGATCTGTTTGTTAGGTGTCTGTTTGTTGATGACGTACGTTCCCATGTCTCCACCTAGAGATACTGTCAGCACTCCACTCTGTAACATGACCAATATCAATGTTACCATGGGGCAGATGGTAGCACAATGGAGGAACGTTTGGACTTCAGAGTCAAAGGCCCTGGGATAAAATCTTGTCCCAGGAGCCTGATGTGCTGACTGTAGTGTGGCAATAGTTATCCTTGATCTGTCAGTCCCAGCCGGTGCTCACAAGCTTACTGCAACATTCAGTGCTATGGATGTTGCAGGTTTCCTCTTGCCCTAAACTGCTTAAAAAATAAAGGAATCATGACACAAAGCAGAACACCCACACTGAAGGATGCATCGTAATCTGGAGGACATTCTGCACTGTCTCCGAGATCCTCCAGGAATTCTGCTAGTGAATTCAACGTCTCGTCAGCGAGGTCTTCGTACTCCCTCTCAGTCAAATCCTTGCCACACCTGAAAGTACACAGTGCAGGGGATTACTGGAAACAGTCAACACAGTCGACCCCCGTTTACCCGGACGGTTGTGTTCCCAGCAAAATCGTGCGGGTAACTGAATTTCCGGATATCTGAATTTGACAAGTGTCTGTCAAGAGTTGCTCCCC
>JAUTBT010084604.1:1394-30490 GCA_032361225.1 Lepetodrilus schrolli | reverse complement strand
ACTGAAAATTGATATTACAATAGTTTCTACAGTTATGTGATAAATAGAATCTCACATTTGTGTTCATATATTACTGAATTTATTCAACTCGGCAAAAATGATATCATGCTCATGTGAGATCCTCTATACAACATATTGCAGCTATCCTTTTTGGTGCATTTGTTCCGGGTTCAAACATCTCTCTTCCACTCTCTCTCTTTCTATCTACCCCTTCCCATCTCTATCTCTCGAACACACAAGACATACACGCGTTCATGCACACACTCACACACAAAACACACACACATATAACCCTGCCCCCCTTCCCCATCTCATGTCCAGGTATTTCAGCATTGAACGTTATGCAGTTGATGTAATATGCCTCAATTTCCCATAGTTCAATGCCAATGTTTCATTAATTAGCACGGACATATCCAGGTCATTACCCATTCATTGTATCAGACCATTGAGAGCAATATACCATCACAGGTGTTTCAAAGTAGGCTTAACGTTGGCAGACCCAGATTGACTTTCGAAAATAGACATCCAACCACAAGTTCTCTCTATATGTAGCCGAGGCAATTATTCTTACATGGGATTAATTTAGCTGCACAATGATGAGATGATTACATTACTGTTGGTTATTAATAGTCCGGTGTTTCCTTGATATAACACTGATTTGGGGTCCATGATATTTAATATTTTTTCTTTTTATCTTAAATTTTTACTTCACTAATTGTACTTATAACATACCTTAAATATTACCACTACCTGAAAAAATATCACGCAAAACTAAAAACTACAAAAAAAATTATTTTAAAAATAATTTTAATTTAAAAGAATTTAAAAAAAAATTAGATAAAATATTAGACCATTAAGTTTTAATCAATCACTTTTCAAAAATGTCAATTCCTTACTCCTACCAATAGCGATCTAAACTTTGTACTTCTGCATGCTGTCACTACAGTCTATAATATACCATGTTACCCTCTGGTCAATTGTATATAGACAGCGATACATCTTCCGCGGCTGCACACGTCACTCTTCAGCCTCCAGCCTCTCTATCATTCCGCGATAAGTAATAATCATTAACTCACGGGAATCCCGGACGACAATGGAAGCCCATACAGCTAACTTGTCATTCCGCAAACGTGGAGTCATTTATTCCCGATTTAATATTGACCATGATCAGTTTTCCGACTAACGTGATTCTAACTGAGCCGACGTGATCGCGTCCCAATAAAGGGTACGTATGATGTCCTCCCCCAGCTTTAGCGATTGGCCGAGAAAATACGCTGTTGGCATTCAATTAACTGGCGGATTTTTGTCAGCGACATGATAATTCTGCGAGTCTTAAGCAGATTCTGATCGAGTTATGGACGAGCATATCCTGCATATCCTTCCTCAGAATCATCTCCATCTTTCCTGTAGCTTGCCTTCTGTAGATGTACATTGCCATTTTGGTCTCGTGTCCACGACAATTCTTAAAGCCGAGGATCCTGTCTTAGGTACGATCCTGTCTGTGGGTGGATCCTGGATCCATCTCCAGAGATGCCAGAGGATCCCTGTCAGTGGTTGGATTCTATCCGAGGGTGGATCCTAAATCCTTTCCTAGGACAGATCCTGTCTGAGGATATATCACATATAAGGGTGAATTCTGGATCCTGTCCTTGGGTGGATCCAGTCATTAGTGGATCTTAACTGAGGGTAAATCCTGGACCTAGCCTGTCGTAGGGAAGATCCTGTCATAGGTGGATCCCAGATCGTGTCCTAAGGTTGATCTCAAGTCTTGTTTTAGGGTGGATACCATCCTATAGTGTATCTTGTCATAGGTGGATCCTGGATCCTGTCATAGGTGGATCCTGGATCCTGTCATAAGGTAGATCTTGAGCCTCCATTTAAGGTGAATAGTCTTAGAGATGGATCCCGTCTGAAAGTAAATCATGGATCTTGTTGTATGGTGGATCCTGGAGGTGGATCCTGTCATATGGTGCATCAAGGATCCTGGTTGTGGATGGATCTCCTGCTGTCTGAGGACGGCTACCAGAATCTGTATGGATCCCATCCAGGATGGGTCCCAGGATCCTGTACGTGCATTCCTGGATCCTGTGGATCCCAGGCACTATCCAATGATGGATCTTACAGTTAATATTCCCACCCACAACCCTTAGCCAATAGTACCCACCCTTGAAATGGCATCGTCCATATTGTCATCGTCCATATTGTCATAGTCCATATATTATTCCAGAGAGGCTCGAGGTCCACAGCATCAACTTGTCAATGAAACCTGGCATGTTATGGATGACAAGGACACACGCACCTCCACCGTAACATTATAGTTCTATAGTATTGATCCCTGAACGTATGTTCCGAATGTGGCTCTCAAAAGGAAGTACAGAAATTCTATTTCCGTAGGCCATTGTAGGATCTTGAGGTCGTAACGCACACCTGGTGATACGAACTGTGTATATGGCTAGAAACATTTAAAAACCTTCCTTTTAAGGAGAGCTGAGTGATGTTTTAAAGAGACACAGACTGGCGATTACTTTGTCAGATTAATTTTCTGAAAGATGACTTTTTTACCAATCAATTCAATGTGGGGTCTATAGGATGATATAGGATGATATAGGATGATATAGGATGATGCTATTTTGATGGTTGGAAATTATTTTCAAAACAAGGTTTCACCAAGTATTCAGCGATTATTATTTAAGCAAAATTTACAGATATCAAACTTCATTACAACACTTTCTACTTTATGATTTTAGGGAAGATAGATTAATGGTAAAATTATCATGCAAATTCAATGTTTTCAATGGCCAACAAGTACATTTTACATTATGTCTGAACTGGCAGTTTTGACCCCTAAAATTCCATCAAACTCCTGAAATTCTATCACGAAAATGCAACATGACAATGGCAATGACATCACAGCGAGACATAAATCTACTTAATTAGCCACAACAATCTGCACAGCTTGAAAACTGACTCGAAGAGAAACCGGTGCCCTTATCCGACCTCCGACCACTCTATTATCTCTATCATTACAAGCTGCTAGTATGCTGGGAATGGATGTTCAATGTCTACAGCAATGATACTGGCAGACACTGAAGGTTTCAAAATTAAGCTCATTACTTCACAGGGGGCTCAGAGCTGGATTTCCCCTGCCCTGGACACAAAAGATATCAGTTGTTTAAAGGTAAAGCACTGAAGGGGGAAAGACCTGTGCCGTGTTTACATGTTAAAAAGAGGCTCAGTATCGCTAGACACCGATGCTGTCTGCCTTGGCCGTCTGCTAGCTCAACCAAAGCAGACAGACGTGCCCAGTGCAGACCAGTGGGCCCCTGTTGTTACTAAAGCTACTTGAGTACGATTTCTTTCTCCAGTCATGTATGGGGATTTGTGAACAAACTTTGAGTTGAGCATGAAATCGTACTCAAAAAAGGTTCCACAACCTCGAGGCCAGGTGCAGTTCTTGTTCGACATTAAGTTCAAAAATCTTTCTGAGCACTTGAGTCGTCGCTGAAAAGTTGGTTCTAGTTGCCTAACACAGATCTGCATTTCAGGTTCAACATTAGTTTAACCTTTTCACTTTAAGAGGCAATTGGATATGCCCAGTAGAACTCGTGATTTAAAAATTAATCCAGCAAGCAGAATGCTAACGCTGTATTGGGTTATAATTAATAAAATATGATGTCTGGGCACCTGATAATGCCACAAGATACAGGGTTCCTGTCTAATGTAGGTTAGTCAGGCTCAGATATTATCAGGAACAGAGCCTGTCAGGCTTTTGACAGGCTCAAGTAGGATTGGACGATGTCCTTGTCTCAGACACAATTGTTGGTTTTGTCCCCTACTTTACTTTCTACGGACAATTGGTCCGATGAGATTTCGACTCGGATATTCTTCTCACCAAGAAGGTAGTCCACAATGGCTAGCTCTTCTTCAGAAGGAGAAAACTATTGTCACGGACAATAAGAAATTGTGAAAACTGCCCATTTGGAACTCAAGCTAATTTCATTGGAAAATGCTCTTGCCTTTGATCCTGTAGTTTTCCCCCCGATGTCTACCATTTCAATGAGGTAGAACCTTGGTGGTTTCTATACAGAGCAAACAGAAAGGCTTTAACACTACTAGACGGTATCAAGGACGTTATTAAAGCCAAATAGAAATATTAACTCAAGAAATACGATCAACTGGCAATAACTGCCCAGGCTGGTGCCCTGTTGACAGACTTTTGTCTTCGCAAAGTTTACTTAAACGCCCCGATTCTCTCTCTCTATGTATTCTGTCTGATAAATAAAGAAGAAAAAATGCTGCATTTTAGCTATGAATATAGCACAATATCTCTAGGTAATGAATGAAGAATGTGAAAAGTTCAACCCTAGCTGGAAGGGGTTTAGCAATTTGAAGACCTGTACAAGTACACCAAAGAATGAAGACGATAACTCGACAGAATGAAATGCCACATATTTCTTGACAATATGCAGAAAACTTGAGATTGAGTTAAAGAGACACTGGGTGAAATCTAAGAATGATTGTAAATGTAATCATTGTCAATGTACACACAAAAAAAATAATAATTAAATGTCAAGCTGTAGAAAAAGTTTAGATCCTGAAATTGAAGATAATTCTATTGTTCAATTTATAATGTCAAACTTGATACTACCAAGAAACCAAATATTCAAATTATATTAGCTATGTTAGTATAAGAAATCTAACTAACTAAATAAAATAAAAATTTTAATTTAAAAAAATATAAAATATATAAAGTAAATTCAAACAAAATAAAAATTGTTCAATCCTACCTAAATAGCCATAAGATTATTACATAATATTATATTCAGAGTAGTAGCTGGAATATAAAAAAAACCCAGCGATATTCATACCTCACTTGTTACGAGAATTCCACCCCACAGTTTACGAGAATACCTCAGTAGTTACCGGTCATGCCCCCAGTCCGCCCCCCGCATTAAACTTTCATTTGAATCATGGAAGCGGAAGTCCAGCATTGACGAGGTAAAACGACTACCTCTGAAAACACAACTGCAACTTCCCCTCCCTCCCCCCCCCCCCCCCCTGAACAATCCCCTGAACAATCCCCAGGATTATGTCCTCAGCCTTCAGGACCGTCATTCAACTCCACTTTCCCATTGAAAAAAAACCAAAAACCCAAAATCTTTTAAATAACATAAAATGTATTAGAGGCGTGAAGGATTTAACTTTTCATAACTCTCTGCTAGTGTGCGTTCAACGCTGTGTAGGTGGTCTCAGTGTATCTGCTGTGGCTGTAGCAGAACTATCAGAGCTAGAGTAATACGACAAATAGATGGGTTCAATAGCATACAGTGTCGGAACATTGAAAAGGCAAGGTAGAATAGTGGGAGGTTGTTTCCCTATGTAAATGATGTGGAAATATCGGGATACGTCGACAGGAAATACATTTTTAAAGATTTATGCATCATTAAATTTATGGGAATTTGAAACCCGACTGATGTATAAATTCAACATATAGATGATTGATTGACTGGTGTGATATTCTTTTGTGTTTTAATTATATTAGAATTGGTGAAGCCCATATATAATTCATATAACCTGAGGTTATTTCGGAGAGATGAAATTAAATTTTCCGTTTTTTCTAGAAAACCTCCAATGTGCTCTAATAAATTATAGGATCGGGTCCATTTTCAATACTTTTTTGTATGACAATAAACATTAATCCTCAGTTTACTAAATATCTGTCGACACTTGCTTCCGATAGATTTCTGTTTTAATATAATCACGTCACTTTATTTTATTTTTAAAAATGTATTTAATTTAAATAAATAAAACACAAAGTAACCTTATCATCTGATCACATTATTACTTCAAGCATCAAATAACATTACTAATCTTTCATACCACAATGGGTGCACATTGATAAAAAAAAACCGAAACCCATATATCTTAGGTGCTATCCAGAAAACCACAGTTTATACATTCAATACACCACCACTTGAAGTTCCTCCTAGTCCACAACTTGCCGAGCCTACGCGAAAGGATCGAGAGCTGAACGAGAGCGAGAGAAACACTGTCTTAATGAACAGACTGATTGACTTGAATCCCACCAACTTTTCATGCTAATAACCTTCTGTACCAACAGTGAGGAAATATATATCGGATAGCGAGATCCCACGATAGACAGGAACGAATCATCGCCTCGACCACCCAACTTCGTCGATTGTTTCGTCCAGCATGACAGGAAGAGACTTTTGTCTTGACACACAATAGCTGATCCGAAAATCAATCGGCACGCGAAATCGCCACGTTTGCACCGAGAGCTTGTGCATACCATACGTCATATTACAACATACCATACGTTATATTTCAACATACCATATTACAACATACCATATGTCAAATTACAACAAGCCTGCACATAGTTCTGCAGCTGCGGAATTGTGAAACAAACTCTGCAAGCCAAGTGCAAGCCGCTATTATAGAAATGCAAAGGCTTTTTAATGACAAAAGGTTGTATTGTAAACAGCCAGTGCTTCATGGGAAATCAGCGTTGCCATAACAACCTAACAACAACAGCGTATCATATCTGTGATCAACACGCGCATTAAGAACGACAATTTGAGTTTTCCAAAGTGGTATTATTACATCTTGCAAACCCAATCTGGCTGTCCAAGGATTCTCTTGCTGAGCTACTGACTCTGCAGTCAAGAGGATGAGCAGAAAATTGTCCATTACGACGATACAATACGATGGTACATTCTCCTCCACGCATCCTCTTTCCTACGACGCGCGAACTAGATGCCATCCAATGCACATAGCCTGGAACTGACCAGGATTTCCTAGAAAATCTCCCTCCCAGAGGCGAGAGGAAAATCGTACTTAAATTATGATATTTGATCTCCTACATTGAAATGTCCCCACGACTTCAAAGGCAGCGTAATTCCAAAGTGACAAATTATTGCGGAGAATTACCCTCGGGGGCTACTCGTTTTTCCGTTCTGTTTCGAACCATACGTATCTGTTCGAATTGGGGATCAGCGATTACAATACCTGTTGATCTGACTACATCAGGATGAAATTGGCCAGATGTATGTTAAAGACGACCCACAATGAACGTGGTCTCCCGGAAAATGAATCTCGTTTGCCTTCGCTAATATGAAGGAAACCTTTAGGCTTACTAGTGTATTTCACAGAAACTATACCCAAAGTATGCATATCTTAATAAGCAAAGTATATTTTGTTTGGAAAAGCTGGCAAGATAATGGGACTGCATGGGTGTATATACTGTTAGAAAAGTAGACTGTTGACGGTCATAATTTTGGCTTGATCCCCATTCAGTGCACATGATTCATTGGGCAACCGACATTGCCTCCAGTGTTTAAAAGGTTAATGTCCTATGAATTCACAAGACTTTGAAGCTAATATACACCAAACTGAGGTCAACATATTGCATGGTTAACTGGTAACAGTTTAAAATACGTTAACTTCATTATTCCCCATCAAACAGTTAAGATCTGTTTTATAATCTATTTAATTTAATGATCGAATGCGAGCAGGAAATCTGCAATAAAAATGTACACCGGTCCATACATTCAGATGGCCGGTATTGCACCTTCGTTGATCGATAACACTATCACTATCACTGCAGCGAAGATCCGAAAACATTTTTATATAAAAAATAGTCAGTCAGTCCTTCGAGAAAGATGCATCTTTTTTCGCCAAACTTTGGATCAAGATGTGTTCATTTAACCGAAATCTCAGAGCTTTGAACTGGAATTTCAGACACTGATAGATTATCAAGCCAAAAGGTTTCAATTTCAAAAGGAAATCTTTCACTTTTTTTTGTTTCTTCTACTAGTGTTTTTTTCCCGGGGCTGGTGTCGGCTTTATTGTAGCACATAACCAAGGGACAGAGCCAATGAGAAGACGGGATTCTACCATCGTCATGAAAATAGGAGCATCTATTGTTGTGAATTGTAATTACCTGTTCCAAGTTGGAAATTAACAATTCAAGGACCTTTAATCGAATGAAGACGTAGGAAAACAGCTTACCTGAAAATAGAAAATGAAAAAAATCTCATTAGACTTTACAGTGTATTAAGTTTTTTAATTCTTCCAGATGAAATACACTATCTCCTGAAATTGAATGCATATATATTTCATGATCTACATAAAGTCAACTCTTTCATTCACATTTGATATCTTTCAAATTTGTTAATTAATATATTAAATATTTGTTAATTAATACACATATTCTCAAGTTGGTTTTCATCCCCAAACAATGGAAATGCATCTTTAATATCTAAATCCAATTCTTCCATTGTATTCAAAACGGAAACTTTTCCGTTTATTCGCATCACAGTGCTTCTTCCAGGCGACTTGGCCGTTTTTCTGATTGTGACAATTTCGACCAATCAGCTTGCAGTAAGATAACCATAGAGATGTCGCCAATGACATTATGTTGTCCTCTTTGTTCTGTGGCTATAATGAAGGTATGCACATGTCTATGATCACCGGCCATCGCTAAAAACCAATTAACGGTTTATACATAATGCATGGATGTGTTCTTGTTATTGAAACTATTGAACGAGCTGGATGAAAAATGGGGGGGGGGGGGCAGGGGGGAACAGGTTTATATCAATCCAGGTCATACAACAATGTACGAATCTTCATGCACAATAATACGTATTAATAATTTATTTGATAAAATAAAATTTAAAAATGGTATACATGTTGTAGTTCATATTTGAAAAAATATAATAACATGAAAAAAATTACGGACAAAATATAGAAAATAAAATAAAATGGTATTTTGTCAGAGATTTTATGACGAAAAGGGATATCTGAATACTTGCTGAAACAATTGAAATATAACCATTGTATGAGTATAAATTGCAGTATTCATGTCAAACAGTGGCTTTAATCACACAAAAGAAATTCACTTTTGAAAATTTAAAGTGCTGAGATTGTTTTTATTTCTGCGGATAAAAAACTTAACAATATATTTCTCCTAGTGTCACCAACTTAAAGTAATTTACATATTTGGACATAATTGAGGCTGTTAATTAAAATAATAAATTTGCATATTTGACAAATGTGTTTTAATTAAACGGAACTAAAAAGTGTTCCAGTGTTCTTGCACAACAAACAAGGAAATTATGTTTGGCATACATTGCTCACAAATACTTTTAAGAAGACAATGATGTAGTTGTTAAAGTTCCATTTCAATTAATTTAATTACATGATAGTCCTGGAAGTATATGTAACAAGACTTGATTTTGATTGATAAACATTTTGTTTTAATAGGAAAAAAACCAACCCGGATATAAATGTCGTACCAAGAAACAATCCACTGAATTTACCACTAATTTATCATTTTACAAAAATCTGGGGTTTTTTTCATGAAAAATATTGAATAATTTTACGATATTTCATACATTTTTGCCGATCAATGAATGTTTTTAACATCATTAAACCATGATAACTGCAGGACTAATTCACCCGACTTTCATGCTATCGATAATGCACCTCATGACACGAACAATCACAATAACATATTTGTTTACTGAAAAACGATCAGAAAAATGTACCACTTAGCCCTGTTGGAAAAAGATTACATATTGTTTATTTCAAACAATTTGTCGCATTTGGTGAGAAGGATGCAATCTTGCAATCGGACTTCAAACAATCTGCAGTGTTGGGGACTGAGCGTATGTCAACAACATCATGTGATGCACATATTATTCTACGATACAGCGCATATTCACTTTCATTGGCAATCGCCGCATGATATAAATTGACCGTCACAAATTATTCAAACATACGCAGAATGAAACACGACAAAAGAGGATGAAAGAAATCGTGTTTGTCAATCCAGGCAATTGTGATGTTTTCTGATGAGTAAATATCACATAATGTGCTATAGAAATACTTATTTGATAAGATTCTATTCAGAAAGTGCATGTTGGAAGTTATGTCAACATTTTGCATGTTATTGTAGTAAAGATATAATGGTTTCCGATAATAAGAGTTCTGATATCTGTAATCTTGGAAAATAAGTTGAATAAGTGACAGAACTTTTAGTTTATACACTTCGAACTGAAACTGGATATTTAAACAAATTAATTACCTGACCAGGTTTTATATAATGCAAATTAAGAAACTTTGAAAAGGACCAAGAAATCATCATGACCATGAAAAATCTGTCAATAATAGACACAATCTAGTCCAGACACGAATCAAATCTGGTATTGACATAACCTACCTCCTTCACCATTCATATCATATTGTGATGCTACTTGTCTACAACCAATCTACGGAATTATTACAAGCGACAGGACGTCATTGATTTACCATGACACTCCAAGTCAGTTTATGGGGAAAACAGGATGTTTCGGGGTTGCAATCCTGACAACATTTAATGATGTGTATCAAGACACGGGCATCTCAGAACCGTAAAAATCTAATACAATCTATTACTAGTTGACAGCAAACGGTACATGGCCCAGGAAAAGGATAATCCTTGGAAGCAACACGTGATGTGAATCAACGCCTCACATCACCGCCATGTAAAGTAGTCGGTTCTCGCCAAACCATGTCCCTTTTCGCAGTCGATGAGTTAGAAATTCAACTCGAGTTTCAAGGTCATTGAGCAATTAACACTATATTATATATCATGTGAGGACAGCATGGTCATTATTGAATGTTCTGATTGTCTCATGAATATAAGCCGCAGAGACATAATGAACCCTCCCGGTTTTCCCGTGACACTAAATGCTCTCTCTGCATTTCTGCCAAACGTAACCAGGAAGCTACTGAAATGTTACGGCAGGATAATGATATACTCAAACATTTCCATTTTTTTCATCTAGAACAAACATACTTGATAACATTTTACCACCATAGGTGGGACAGATGTGAAATCAATGCAGAAACTGTAATCCTTTCTGGACAGATATTCACTCTGTATCTAAGAATAAAGCATATCATCTCCTGTACAAAAATAATCACGGTGTCGCGTAACTAATTAGAACCCTTAACTTAAGGCCAGCGAGCGAATGCCTGCTAAGCTAACGAGCCAAGTGTGCGTTACGAATTGATATCCCACCCGTGAGAGAAAAACTTCACCGAGTGCAAATTATTTCAGACCCTAGTTTCTGGGACTAATTTTTTTGTTTGTTTGTTTATTATGTCGTATTATTCATCTCCATGTGATCATTACGATGCATGCCTCAATTCAAACAAATGGTCAGCTGAATGCTCCGGCAAGCATGTAAGTGGCATATGCTTCTCGTAAAATATTTACATGCAAAGATGTGAAAACAATCCTCGTAGTTACACCGAACATCTTCAGGTCAAAGATGTTTTACTGTTGACATTGAGGACGCTCGTGCACACGAGCTCCACATACCACCCTCGGAGATAAACCCTGTGAGGAGTACATCTCCTTTGAAAATACCCCAAATTTCTAATTAATACCTCATGCACAGGTTGCATTGGAAAAGAGGAGGAGGATGAGGGGGGGGGGGGGCGAGGGGGTGGAGGAGGTTTCAATGCAAGAGGACGCACGCGCTTGCAAACGCACGAAGCACTTCCGCACCGTCCCAACGATAACTCACACGAGAGTAATTACACAAACAAACACAGATGAGGCAGTGGCTCTGGTTGGATAACCCATTAGCAATGATGTTGTATTACCTCTGTGTGGCACAACTCGTGAAAGCAGTGTTGAAAGATTTCAGTGTTTGTTGGGGCAAGAACACATGGCAAAGCGATAAGACACTGCTAGTCATTAGGAGATCGGTGTGTAACCAGAAAAATGAAACAGACATATGCTTCATAATTTCCGCAAGTGCTTCTCCAGATTCTGCCAGTGCAGGACGTACTCTTTCCACGTTATTTTCTACTCAGATGGTATGGAGTTAGCGTGGAGAATGCATATTCCCTCTGAGAAACAACGAGACAAATCTTCCTTTGAAGATCCTGAGCATAACAAGCTGAAAAACATCATAATTTCATTGCTATATCTCCATATAGAATATCTACGCAGTTGTCATTTTCATTGTGACTTCTCCAAGAAAAATAGAACTAGACAAAAATTAACCAAATCCGTCAGACTAACTGCAGAAACTGCCAGTTAAAGTATGATATATCTATGAACCCAATTAATTGAACCCTGACCAAAACCAGAGGAAATGAACCCAATTTGTTGAACCAACCGCAGAACCATGCCTAAATGTTCTTCATAAATATGCCAGTTGATGTATACTCTATGAACCCAATTTGTTGAACTGAGACCAGAAAATGAACCCAATCCGTTCAGCACACAAACCATCGAACCACACCTAAATGTTCGTCATAAATGTGCCAGTTGATTTATGAAATATATATCTGGTCATATTTCTTCATTTACAGACACTTCTAGTTGAGCCGTCATGTAAACTTGGAGGATTTCTCGCATGCAATATTGCGAGATTCAAAAATAGATGCACTATTCAGAATCCAAATCTGAACCACTACTACAAGGAAAACCACATAATCCCACAAACATTTGCTGTAGGACGAAAGGCTTTTCCATCATTATTTTTACTTTGATTTCTCGCAGGTTTGAATTGGATGAAAAGAAGCGCAGAAAAGCCATTGATCAAATATGTCTATACCAAAGAAAATCTACACTACGGAAAATGCCTTTTTTGGTACTAAAAAGAAAATAACGTTAAAAAAAAAGAAGGTGAGATGTATAAGGTCGGATTGAGGTCGGCTAGTGATCAATTTCATTTGATGTCCTGCTACGTCAATTACGATGTGAAAGGAACGAAAAAGACACAAGAGATCTTTCTTGACGACAATTAAGAAAAAAGTACGATCAAGGCTTCCGTGTGATATTTCGTCCAATCAAATGCTGACGTGGCCTATTCTCCGAGACTTTTGCTCGATTTACGAAAAGTCAAGTTATTAGTCATTAAGCAAATAAATAAAAAAATGTCTGAAATTGGAGTGGGGAAAAAAACAAATCTATCTCTTCACTCATATCAGACATGATAGATTGTAGATTGTGAATCACGGTGGTAAAATATATAATTTATAATGCATTGCTGGATCAGAATAGCAAAACTTGTTCAAAACAATTTTTAAAAGAAATTAACTCAGGGAGTAAAAAGTACTAAACATCAACACCTTTTTACCAAATTTCTGAAAGGCATAATTCAAACACATGTCAATTAACATGATTAATCTCAATAGGTGAGAAAACTTTAACCAGATTTATAGTCTTGAAAAGCGATAATTCAAATTAATGGCTTCATATTCCCACATGGATCGATGCTCTGTAATTGATTTCAATCCTTGTTCAAAATGTTCTCAATTCAAGCGGAACTAACGCACCCCTATTTCAGGTCCAACTGACAATGCAATTGTTAAAACAAGGACTCCATCCTAAATGTTTTCATCTAGATTTGGTTCAGTTTATTACCCATTCTTCACATCTCCCCCACACAACCAAACTAAAACAGATGTTGTCCTAAATGTTTTAAATCCAAATGTGTTCACGTTTTGTCCCAGAAATCTCTGTGTTGAGTATATTAAGGAAAACCTCTGCCTCTTCATTATCTATTCCTTGCCGACAGAAGGACGAACACGGTAATTCCGACGCAATTACAGGATCAGCGATATTCCAGGCATCGTGTCGGCACGAGCGAAGCTTCGGGCTTCTGTAGGCCTAGGTCCTTCCGTGTATGATAATTCATTGATTTCTAATATTGCGTGATCACAAGGGAGACCCCCGGCCGAGCTCGTCAGGCAAAATAAGTAAGAAAATGCCCCGAAAAGGAAGTATACGGTGAATCAAAACATAAATATTGAAACGGATAGGTTTTGCCGACCGCGTGGCTATTAGACGCGCGATACGAGAAATAGGAGAGAAAGGATACGCGGGGAAAAAAGGATCGTGGTTTATTGATCACCGTTATGCACGGGGAATATTGCAATGTATTGTGAAAGTGGGATGCGATGGCCTAGTTATAGAAAGTGTTGCACGTTACGGTGTATTGTATTCTTGAACAGGGTGTGATGGGGACCACACAAGCCGACTGTTCAGGAGTGACAGTATTGTTACGTTTATCAATATCGAAAATAGATGGTGTAATTTCAGATAACTTGCTGTATGAATGTAAGCTTGTAGTCTGTTCATTGGAATATGGTCCATTATTAATGTAGAGCTATGAGAAGGCTTTCAAGTGTGGATTTGGCACAATTTAAATCTGTACATTATTGTTATTATTGTAATTATTACTACTGCTATTATTACTATGAATATAATACAAATTATATGAATTGATATAAAAATGATATACTTATACTCCCTGGAAACAAATGATAGTTTAATAAGTACAAGAAATATTATTATTATTGTATTTATTTGGGATTGTAAGATTTTACATACAAGACTGATTATTTTAATAGTTTGCTGTAAATTAAGTGTTATCATCTAGTCTTGTATGTAAAATCTTACACTTCATTTACAGCAAACTATTAAAATAATCAAATTAATTTTTAAATGTTAATTAATTGATTGATTGATTGATCGTTCAATCGATTGAAATGTTACACCCATATGCGATAATCAAAAAATAAATCTTTGTTTTACTAGTATAAAGTATTTAATCATTGATTCTAATCATGTCATACGAAATGAGTTTTATTAACTCACAATTCAATTAATATGGAATTAGACTTTAACCCAATGACCGTGAAAACTAAGTACATTGATACCAATAGTCCGTATTCTAGAATAGACACATATTCATATTCATACGGTCATACCACACCTAATCTGACAACTAAGCCCACTTTCCAAAAAAAATGAACACCCCCCCAAACAAAAAAACCCAATCAATACAGCATCAATATTCAATCAGCTCTAGATTTCAAACATACGGCAAAGATGATGGAAATAGATCCTATACTAGACAGCATTTGACCAGTTTCAGGTCAATAGCCAATCAGCATTGATTTGTCGTGTAACAAGGAATTTTGGTTACATGATTAAGTAAATGACTGTCATTGGCCATGGAAAACTGAGCCCCAGCCAATCAATACGCTCCAAATAGGCAGCGGGGAATCAACGGTGTAATTTTGTCTTATATAATGGGTCCAGCACGGAAAGTACTGTGTGTGTATATACGTAAGACTTCAGTCCGAGAGTATTCTCTCCCAGCATATTAGCTATTGTCAGCGTGTTGAGCATGTCTCGGTATGGCGGCTTAGTGTATTGCAAATAGACTTATTGTTATAGTTGGAACATTAAATTCATAATTTTCCCCATAAAGACCATGATGCAATAATATGTCGTTCTCAAACATATGTCGTTCTCAAACATATGTCGTTCTCAAACATATGTCATTACGCCAAAATGACATGCTTTATGGCTATTACACATGTAACATGCTTCAAGCATAATTTCCTTTAAACATCATGCTCAAAGCATGTCTCGACCAATTCCATCTCCACGAAACGTACACCAACCGTATTTATCGTGACATTTAGAAACCTAGCCAATTTATTGGCTATTTAGGAAAATCGTTAATTCTTGCATGTTTCACTGCCAAAGGTGTTCTGCCATCTTAAGGAGAGGCTCGTATTCTTCAACTGTTTGTGTACCCTTGTCATTGACCATCTTCAAAGGTGGAACCGGGCAACCGATCTCTATTTCAAAATCGTCGTCACGTCGGCAGATTGCAACACCGTCGTGGACACGGATGCCTCGTGAAGCTGCACGGTTACCTCAGTGCCACAGCACTGCACCTAGAAACACGGCCATTATCCGAGCACCGAGAAACACGGCCCGCGATCGGAGCACCATGTGTGTGCGTATGACGAGGCTTGTCAAAATATTGATTCTGATGGGCAGAAAGATTGTCCGAATACGGATGAAGAAATAGGTTCTAATTGAAATGAAAATATTTCTCTCTCACTCCATTTACCATACAGTCCTCCCGCGACCTTGTCCGTGAGGTCGTAATCATTAAATCAATACTGCACCCATGAGATTGGGAGACTTATGACTGATATACACGGGTACGGGAAATTCAGTGGGCGAAAAACATTCGAGGAATTCCCGATAAATCGTCGAACAAATCAATCTTGAACATACTGGTGCTTTGTTTATGTAATTACGGAAGATATTTCATGATTGTCTCACAATTCTTCATCAGTGTTCCTGGTGTTGAAATAAACACCAGAATTATTTATCATATTGGCGAATCATAGAATGTCATTATTAACATGTTCTTGGCATACCTCTGATTAACACGAAGCGAGCTTGGCTTAATATCTGAGTCGTGAGTCAAGCCAGAATTGCAGAATATATTTAGGAATTCCTTGGCACTTTCAGGGGGAAAATTCTCCCAGCAGTGGTATGCTGGGTTGTATCATGCTACATCGCCAAGAATTGATCACCAAATTACATGTGCAGTTTGTTTTAGAAAAATTGAAAAATCAACATGTGCCGGGTTGTTTATACTGACTGTTATGTCAAAGAAGGAAAAGAAATGCGGGGAAAATAATTCATATTTGATAGCTTGATAGTATGGTTTGAGAGCTTTTGTATAAAATATTCAATTTTTGTTCATGCTTGGTGGAAAAATGGATTATAGGAGGAAAAGGTCATCTTGATCATGTTTAATGTTCCATGGGCATCTCTGGTTGCCTTTAGCAGGGAGAAAGTTAAACATAAGCAGGTTAGACGTAGGAGTGGTGGTGTGTTGGACAACAAATCCAGGGTTTGAATCCGTCAAGGAGTCAGATGGTGGGTGGTGGGTGGGAGGATGGGGGGATGGGGAGGATGTTGAAGAATCAGGGCTCTAGTACATCCAAAGGTTGAGAATCTTCAAATGCTCTTGAAAATCTCTATATTCTGTCCACACAATGTCTACAGTTATCTCCCTTAGTTCATAATCCGTATCAGCTGTTGGGTCTTACCATAACAAATAGCTACATTAAATGCACATTAATAAATACTAGGCATATAAATAACAAAACTGCTTGAATACTGTACAAAATGACCCAATAGCCCCGCTATATCAATGACACAGAAAGAAAACCACTGGAATTTTGTACAAAATGGCACGATATCCCAAGCCCACTTACCATAAATGACAAACATACGAAAATACTTGATTTGCGGGAAAACAGACGTCCATTTTATTTTTCCATCGGTGCCAAGCTATTAACAACTGAAACCCGCTCATACAGAATCACGTAGTACATCAACTCGACTGCTGACATAAACGACAACCTTCAACGCCATTACACTTCAAACCGAAACACCCAGCACATTTTCGGGATAAAACATTTCGTCTTTGGGGAAATAAAAACGCTGGCCCCTTCTTAAGTGCTTAGTGCACATTTCTGTGGGGGTTCCGTATCAGCGTGGCTTTAATGTTATTGACCACGGAACTGCACCTGCAGCTCATGGTTCAGGTGCTAGGAGATAATCCCTTAGCATTTAAAGGTGCACACCCACCATCTGCTTAGCTGTGAACTTGAACATTCTCCCTGAAGGTAATCTTTGAAATTGTCGTAATTTCATGGACATGAAATCTTTAACACTCTCTTCCATCAACAGTGTGCCATTTTAATAATCGTATGAATTCAACAAGTCTGTTCACTTTAATTTAACATTCTCCCCCCTCTTAAGAATAAATCCTTGATCAATAGAGCATCTGTAATTACATTCGGTATGGAGAAGGTCAATGATAAGCTTTTTGGCTGTTAAAGAAGTAAACTAACATAGTGTTGTGATTTTCCAACAAGACATCAAACATGAAATTTAGAAGACAGATGTTCAGTAATACTGATTTCATAAAACACCACAAATTTAGTTAGAAAACAATTTGAAAAATGGGAAATTGTGTAAACAATTCAATTTTGGTAATAGGAAAATGGAGGAAAATGGATACGTATTTACGAAAAATATTTTCCATCATGGTTACCAAGACTACTGTTACCAATAGCAATGTTGCCCACATATAACCCAACAGCAATGTTACCGAACAGATAAAACCACCCAAATGCCACCCATAGATATACCACAGCGAATGACACAATGTTTTGTTTGAATTTCAAGTTATCATTGCAGCCAAAACGTAATCTTTGTTAAACATTTTTCATGATGGAATGGGTTGTCAGGTCATGTTTGAAGCACATGTCTTGCCCTGCTGGTTTAAACATTGACATGATTAATTGCTTAAAGCAGGATGACTATTCAAGATATGAAATTCAAAGAAATCCAAAGCATGCGATGCCTATAGGGTCAGCATCATTGGCTGCTCGTTGGTTCGTTGGTTAATTTTCGTGGTGCTTAAATGAAAATCTGTCATATTACCATATCAGATTTTGATCGTTCTTAATGTTTTCCACAGATAATGAAACTATTTCGAACTAGGATTTTATTTTATATGACTATTTAAGATATTGAACCTTAATTAACTTTTTCATTTCCTTGCATGAATGTACAAAGCGAGAGTTTGTTTACTTGTATTAACATTGGTGGACTCGGTTTCAGTGGTGGACTCGGTTTCAGTTTTCAAATTTAAAATTCTGGCTCCCATTCCTGCGTACTTTGAACAACTTTCTCTATGGATATGTCGGCAGACTCAAATTCAGGTTTTTAATTCTTAAAATTCATGGTCTGGTTCTTGAATACTTTGAACAACTCCCTCTAATGAACATGCCGCCAGACTCAAATTTACGTTTTTAATGCTTAAAAGTCTGGCTCCGATTCTTGCATCGTTCACCAACTCTCTTTATGAACACATAGGCAGACTCAAATTCACATTTTTAATTCTTAAAATTCAAGTTCTGATTCTTGCATATACTTCCATCAACTCCTTCATGAACATATCAGCAGACTGAAATTATTGATTTTAATGCTTAAAGTTCAGGCTCTGGTTCTTGAATACTTTCACCAACTCCCTTATGAAGATATCGCCAGACTCAAATTCAAGTCTTTAAAGGTAAAACTCTTGCTATGGTTCCTTCGAGTTTTACCAACTCCCTCTTCGATTCCACGACCTTTTGCAGAGCGAATATTACCCACAATGCAATGTGTCACAGCAGCAGCTGCTACGCGAGGCTCACTGTGGACCGCAGACTTAATTGATGCCTATGGCCAGTGTTAGGTAATTTGCTTGTGATCCGAAGCTCCTAGGATCTCTATTTCGCTCTCTAGCACTTGGAGGAAAGGAAAGGAAAGTAAATTGACCGGAATCGACAGCCAATAAAAGTAATTTGTCTGGACAAGACAATGTACATTGTAAGATAAGATATGGGGGGACAGGGGTTTCATAAACATGGGTCCATTGAAGAAATCCATGTTTCCTTGCCTCGGGGTACGCAATTTTGAATAAGTCAATCACTTTGGGGGAATTTGTTCGGCATCGAGTTTGCGAGTCATCTGATTACCCGAGTGCTGTGGCCAATCAATGGAGAGTTTACGTTGCCGTGGATGACTTCCAAGTCAAAACTTTGAACTAAATATTACACATTCTATGGCATTTATTCATTAACCATATCCCTGCTGGATTAGGCACAGGAACTGCTCTTTATGGCATCTCCAGTTGCCTTCAGCTGGGACAGAGTTAAAGGTTTGGGGTCGTAGAGTGCTGGTTTAGTATAGCGAGAAGGTGTAAAGAAACATCTACCAAAATGGCCGACTAGGTTGCATCGCATTCTCAAAAGAACTCTAGGTTATTCAGAGTGAATAAAGAAAGAAAGTTAATTATGGCATTGTCTTACAGAAATTCGATATCAATTTGTTGGAATAATGTGTCGACCAAAAAAATAGAAGAGAAATTGTTTCCCACGCAGTACAAAATGTAGGAAACAATGTCGCACGAGACAAACTTAATTCCATTTGTATTTTTATTCTTTCACCTAAACAAAATGTATAACATAATTAGGATTTCTGCATCATGTGTCTTCATTTACGAAGATTTGTGATTTACAAATGTAAAATATAAACCGAAAATGCCATGTAGACATTAATATTCACATTCCCAAATAATAATAAAACGGCATCCATCATATGAAAGTCACCCATCATGCTTCATCACTGCCGAATACCATTAACAATAACCAGGAATGAAATTGCCACGAAGAATAATGCGAAGTTTGTTCAAACAAGTCTGAACTCCGTTACGATTGTGGATACACATTAGACCAACACCCACATTATCCCCCCTTTCCTTGAGTGATTTGTTGCTCAGCGTTGGAGAATGAATCTTTTTGCCTGTACGCCACAGTCATGTGTTTGAAGAACACAAGCTTTAAAGATACTGCAGTGATTGATAAATAGAGTCGTCAAGGGGAAGTAGGTATGCGTTGCAATACTACCATAAAAAGATTGCATCTGTGAATGCGATACTAGGACAACAGACAATAATATCACTCTTTATATGAAGAGGCATAATTGTAGCATTGGCTGCCAGTGAGAAATTGTAATGGTGGCATTAATATTTTTAAAAAAGAGTATGGTTTATATAAAAACGAGTATGGTTTATATGAATGGACTGCGGAATGTGGATGTAGTGGAAAGTTGGATATTGACAGAAGATGGGCAGTTGAAAACCATGCTGTGTGGAAATTCCGTAAAACTAAAACTATCATATCTATATATATATATATTTATATATATATATATATATATATATATATATATATCTATATCTAACTCTGATGGATGAACAATTGTGGTTTGGGATGGTTTAGTTCTTACTGGGAAGATGGTTTGGTTGAATGGCTCGGGCTGGTGGTAGCGCAGTGGTAGAAAGTTGGACTTCGGAGCCAAAGGTTCCAGGTTCAAATCCTGCCCCGGCATCAATGTTTACAAAAGGTACCTTTCTGACAAGCTGTGATATAAGTGAAAGAAAGCTGGAATGATGGTTTAGTTGGCAGGATGGTTTAGTTTACTAGGAATTATGTACAAAAGTACAGAAGTAATTCATTCTTCTTATATGGCCAGTTTGAAATTTGCTATCTTGCTCCGTCATTTTCTATGCACAGTGTTGAAAATGACATTCATAGCTCCAGGCAATGTCTATAATAAATTCTCCAAATTCTCCAGTTAATTAAATATTTACCAGGCTAATATAAGAAACAGTAAGAAATACAATGGATATTCTAAACACAAAATCTTGCATGGCTATTGAATTAGACCAAATGAGAATCTCTTCTAAGGCCTTTAGGTTTCATTCAGCAAAGCTATCGTATATAAATATTTTTCAATCATAAATCTGAAAATATCCATATGCTTACAGTCGAAACAAAAATAGTACCGCAGGAATTCAACTACTCAATATTTACTTGGCTCGACAGAAAATTGATTTCTATTTTTAAAAATTTTCTTTACCTTTTTCTTTGCTTTGCAGGGAAAATCTTAATTAGCAGACATGATAAAAAGTTCAAAGGAAATGAGATATACAGAAAAAATAAATTCTCGGGAGATCGAATTGAAAACCTAATCTTGGAAGACGTACAAAATATGAGATTTTGACCTTTGAACCAGTGCATGTATTGTCCAGTAAAACGGCGAATCAAAATGTGTGACATTTCAGGAAAAGCGTTGACAAACGGTCGTGTGTTTGTCAGATCAAGTTTTCAGCACAGATCATCTTCGTGTTAATACCATGAATGTGATACCCCAAACACACACACACTTCTGATGAACACTTTTATCTGTACGTATATAATCCAGATTAACATGCCCAGTGGTAATATAATCTACACATGGAAGCACAAAGACATCTGATTAATCAAATTCTATGGAACATGGATGTCGGGTTTAATTTTTCATAAATTAATATGGTTGTTCTCCCAATTAATCAACAATATAAAATCAAATTGGTGGCCATAAAATGCTAAAAAATACTCACGTCTCTTAAAAATCTAATGGCTCAAAATCATCTTAATAAAACTTAAATTTGATATGAACTGTATTAGTAGGACTTCATCTTCGGTGACGTCTGAATAGTCAGAATCTAAAGCGTGCAATTTGCCAGAAAACGGTGGCGTTTTTTTTCTCTCTCTCCCTGCTAACAAACCCTGTTCTGACATGATTCATTCTTTGGAATTTTCAGCTTTCCGTCACAATTTTAACCATGTTTAACCACGTGATTATGCATGGATGTAGCTTCCTTCCATTTAAGAAAGCGCCCCCTGTCCGTGCTGGAGTTAATAACTGCTCCCCGGGGATCCACCATTGCGGCTCCTTGTAATTAGAGGCATTACACAGGTTCTGGACTCGTATCGATGGTGCGAGGTCACTTTTCTCTGTAATTTAATTAGTCTATGGTAACAAACTTTTCACCGAGTCTCTGGGGCTGTGAAGATGATGATGATGATGCTGATGCTGATGCTGATGATTGTTGTAGTGATGATGATGATAATGATGATAATGTGCTGTGATGTCATTCTTGTTTTCAATTTGAGAGATGTCACACTTATTATTAATTTTACAGTGGTCTGCATATATGATGATAATGATGTTGATGATGATGGTAATTGTTGTAGTAATGATAATAATGATGATTATGTAGTATGACATCACTCTTGTTTATTATTTGAAAGTGATCTGCAGATATGATGATAATTAAGTTGATGATGATGAGTGTGGTGGTCATGGTGATGATGGTGATGATGATGATGATGATGACAATGACTGACGATGTCAACAATGATGATGAAAACAATGATAATGAAAATGAAGATGATAATTTAAGGTGATGATGGTCATACGTCTTACATGACATCAACGCCAATTCAAACTCGGATGATCGCGTAAACACGCGCTGGGGTTCTCGAGATTAATTTTCCTGCCGTTTCCAACAGTTTATGCAAATAGTGTTCATTGTTCTCATCTTTTCTCACAGAATTGAACCACACATCCTCCCAAGTCATTCCATTCAGCTGCCAACGAGAAGTAATCTTCACAATTGTTGCGTGGCTCGGTGTTCTGGCATAAAACACGTGTCAGATCTGAGGCTCTGCCGAAAGGCGAGACAAATGCAAACTCGCGTCTCCCCACCACTGCAGTTTAAAGTCACGATTCCGAATTCGGTCAGCACACAGAGTCACAGAAAATTGGATTTCAAAGGTGGCGACACGTTTCACAAAACAGTCGTCTGTTTGCTGTCGACTCAAGAAAATCAGAATTTATCAGTTGATAACACCTATAAATCAAGTTATTCGCTAATGGAAGGAACGCGACCTTAACTAAATCTTGAAGACATGCACTTAGGACATTACTAGACATGCAAAACATGAGTGCGTCGGCATTTGGTGAATAAATCCAGGAAATATTAGACCAATCCTAGGTAAACCGAGCTGTTTTCAAGATGAATTGAGACATTAATAACCAATGTTCTCTTGACAGCAATTTTATCATAGCACTTCTGGTGGCATTAATATCTTTGATTTTGTACTTTATTCCTCAAATACGTAGAAAGATTTTTTTTTATCATGTTTTTTTTAACCTTGGTTATGTTCTGGATGATGGCTCCCGGAGACTCTATTGTAAAACATTCATGTACCAGAACGTATACAATCAAAGTTGCAACACAAATCTGTCTACATACCTAGATGCAATCAATACTACACTGAAGGTCATTTCGTGTTGACTATCAGTAACATAATTAAATAAGTATAAATACTTTTTTTGTATATAATTAATCAATACCTGACAACAGAATCTATATTAAAACAACATTTACAATAATCGTCATTTTTTAATAATTTTTAAAATATAAAGTAATTATTTCATAATTAATCATGACCTAATGACAGAATCTGTTACAAATAATATTTCCACAAAATGGCCTATATTAAATTTAAATCCAGATATATTCGCACAAAACATACGTATAAAACCCTTCTGTTTTTGTTGTGGATGAGTCAGCATCAGCCATATTGATTCCGTAGAGAACCTCGCGACTTTTTATTGGATACCCAAAGGAAACGGCAACACGATCGTCTCATTGCGTCACGATAAATTTTATGCTGTAGGAGAAATATCGCACGAGCAACAACCGAGGGATAACTTTACACGAGGGTCATTTCTGACACAATTGGAAGACCCCTGTCTACTGTCTACACCAGGAACCATGTATTTTATTGGCCTCCCAGCCTCTATGAACCATTGGCGCCAAAAACGGTAACTTGAGGAAGTCAGTGCAGCGTTTATCATAAAACGGTTCTTTTATTGCTTAGGAATTATTTGCCGTCATACCAGGTTAATAGCAAGAATCTCGGACAGTCTGAAGGAATCTGGAGAAGGCAAAATTAGTGCTAGGTTCCTAGAAGAATTCATTAAAGCCAGCAATGAATGTATTCTGAAATATATGCTCAACAGGTGTGAAACCCATTTAGCTGTAATTGTCGTGTGACATTTAAGCGAATAATTCTTAAATTCATGTTACTTTTACAAGTTGATCCAAATTAGACAATCTCATTTAAGTGTCATCTTATAAAAACATGGAAATCTACTCAAATTAAAACTGACAAGCCATGATATAAGTGAAGGCATCTTTAAAGCTGGTCTAAACACCAATTTCTAAAAATGCATAAAAAAATTAATAAAAAGTAAATTCTATTTATTTCGACATATAATAATGAATATGTCCATATGCTTTTCATATTATGCCTTAATTAGCATTTCATGTAACGGAAGTTACTATAAGTATATAGAACCACAGATTCAATAGTAACACAGCATAACCATTGGTCCTTAGGCAATACAATGTTTCATGTTATGTACATCTGCAGTGCTGTGTAAGCAATATGGCCGTTCACTAACTTGTTCAATACACGTTACACAGGCAGCAAGTGATTTATTGCTTGGTGTATCTTTCACCAATACATGCCAATGTTATGCAAGGAGGAAAATGTCCAGTTTGTTCAGAAAAGAAAGCTAGCAACTGCCTTTTCGAACTTCACTGAATTTAATTCGATTCTTAACCACTCAACATAACTCGTGTGTTTATGGCTCCAAAGATACTGAAACCCAAATTTAATCTGCTTTAATTCAATCTTTGACCAGTGCATACATGCATTCCGATTGTGAATGGTGAAATAATGAACCAGCTCGCACTAATGGCTTAAAGATTTTGGGCTTTCTTTAAATAACACTCCCAGTAAATTAATCCAATTGTATTTCAATTGTCTCCTCTTCCACTTGAACTGAATGTGACCGAAACTGTCTCCAAGCTTGCAAATAACTTCAGATACTGTCCGTCAGTTCGACAACGGCACAGATGTTAAATCATAAGTCAGACCGACAAATGTTGAATTTGTAATTCGACCACCACTTCTCTAAATGGCCGTCTCCCCCTATCAAACCAAATATCCGAGGCTACGACCCTTCCTATCCACTCCTGTTTTTTTATGAGCGAAATCACAGGAAAATTTATTTCTCGGCAATGCAGATTTCATTTTAGTGGTTTGAAAATTGAAAATCTGATTTGCATCATGTCATCTTGTACGAATTTAACGCAGTTTTCCCCTTGACATATTTTCCGAGAGTCATACTTTTCATTCCACTCCACTCGAGCCTGCTCTACAAGGAATCCCTATGATATTCTCGTTTTTCTTTGGATTTTTCTGCCCGATGCAGGCATGAGGGAATTGACTAACGACGCAATGATGAGCTATTATTGCTGGAGACGACACCTTAACACGATGTGTAATGCTTTACAGAATTTATAGAGCTTCTTCGAGAAATCGCGAGACTCGACGAGCCCTCAGGCGCATTAATGCTTGTCTACTGTGCTGCCCTCTGCCTAGGCGCACTGTAGCGCTAAGGCCCTGGTAAGGGTCATAACTAAGACCCTAATAAGGGTTGTAACTGAGGTCCTAGTAAGGATTATAACTAAAGTCCTAGAAAGTCATAACTGCAGCCCTGGTAAGGTTCATAGAAAAGGTCCTCGTAAGAGTCATAGCTAAGGTCCTAGCAAATTCATAACAAATGTCCTAATAATGGTCATAACTAAGGTCCTAGTATGGGTCAAAGGGCCCCAAGAAAGGGTCATAACTATGGGCCGAAGTAAGAATGAAAAGGCCTGTAGAAAAGGTCATGAGACCCTGCTAAGGGTCATAACTAAGGCCACTAATGATAGTCATAAATAAGGTCCTAGTAATGTGATAACGAAGGTCCTAGTAATGTGATAACGAAGGTCCTAGTAATAGTCATAATGAAGGTCCTAGTAATAGTCATAGCTAAGGTCCTAGTAATATTCATAATAAAGGTCCTAGTAATAGTCATAAATAAGGTCCTAGTAATAGTCATAATAAAGGTCCTAGTAATAGTCATAGCTAAGGTCCTAGTAATATTCATAATAAAGGTCCTAGTAATAGTCATAACTAAGGTCCTAGTAATATTCATAATAAAGGTCCTAGTAATGGTCATAAAGGTAATGATCATAAAGGCCCCTCCCTAGAAAGGGTTATTTAATCTGTGCGTTATAGGGCATTTTAATGTGCCTCCAGCTTTGAGAAGGTTAAATATGTTTCACAGGTTGGCAGACATTATGTTTACAAACACGGGTCTTAATACACACATGCAAATATCTTCCATTAGTGAAAATTCACGACAAGTGCATTCCTCCGAAAATACCAAAACGACTTTCATTCTTTCAACAAAAGCTATACACGGCAACACAGAGTGATTAAAACGAGCTTGTGTCCCAGATATAGAAATCATCCTACGTATTGCCATTGGCCATTATGAATCGCCATGGAAACATTCCAGCACCTGCTTACATCTCCCCGTGTCACCAGTGTGGGGCTGTGGACACCTTGTGAACTGGACAGTTAAGATTTCCACTCTGATCTCCTAACCACCACTGGTCAATCTGCTAATTTTCTCCTGGCTCTGACCAGGTTTAAATATCAGCTGTTCGGTGGACAAATCCAACGACGCTGATACATGGCCAATTTCAAAACTGATGGCACATACGACCGCGGGGTCATTTCAGCAACTCTGTTAGCATCCAATAATTAGCTAATACCACTTAGCCGTACTGCCGCTGAAGGGAAAGTATATATAAAGGCCATGTCTGCAAACAGTGTTGTTAATAGGCTTGATCGCAGGACATAGGGAAATACAACTAGGTAATCATGTTTCCGAGTTATGAATTAACTGAAAAAGGTCTCCCAGTAAAGATTCTTTCATTCAACATGGCGACTGCCAGAGTGCCAAGTAGTACAGTTTGATAAAAGTTCGATATTGCGTCGAGCATACAATAAAGACATTTCCTAACAATTCTAAGACGTGATTTGTGACGGAACGCAACAAGACGAGTCTTGTCTGTCTGGGAAGTTTTTCCAACGTAAAAATCTATACAGAAAATAAACGTGTCGATAATTCCTAATCAAAAAGTGCGATTTCACCTCAGGAAAATATCTATATTTGTCGTGAAAGGAGAGAAGAAGAGTCTAAGTCGGGCGGCAATCAATCCCGTGAGAGTCGTACACTCGTAATCATTCATAGTTAATATACAATACCTCGGAACAAAAAGCAATAGTTGTAGAACGTGGTCAGTGAGGCATGAACCTCATAAATAATACAGAATACAGACAACTTTGGATGTACGTTACCAAATTAGGAAACTGTTTTTGTACACCAGTGGAATCCAGATTTAGACCAATGAACGAGAAAAGATCTACAGTCATATTTGGGTCTAATATTAAAAATATCAAATTTTATTAAAATTAAAGTAAATTACATGAATTATTTTTTAACAATTGATCCACAATGGTCCTGTTTAACTGTGGTATTATCAATAATTCACTAAACTTGTTTTATTAAAAGTTTGTATCTCTTTCTGACCCGATGATCCATTTATCGTGTTCCAATTCGAGGCCGTAAACAGTAGTGTATTTATCAATTGGAAGTATTATTAGCAAATCATTTCATTTTCTTAAACTTTAGAATTGTAAATGCAATAACCTTATCTCACTTCGTTGAGTTCATTCTTGGTCAATTTCCATCAACCAGAGCATTATTCCAGTTCAAGAACCCGTAGTATTGATCAAGACAGTGGGCAAGAGAAAAAAAATCATGAGTCACCCCCAGTTTTAAAATTGAACTCGGCTTGCAGTTTCGAAAATAAAAACCTTTTGATGTCCATTTCACGTGTCCAGTGGAACAAGGACGTTGCCTTATCGAAAACACAGTTATCACATGACCAGGCGACATTTAGGAGCAGACGCGATTACACGAGCACTCGAGTGTAACCATTCCAATAATCGCCGGAGCGGTTGGTCGCTCGTCCCGAAGAATGGCCGCTGACCATTATCTCTCCTCCAAACGCTGAAGAGCTATCGCTTAAAGAAATACATGTCTCGGAAGCGGTTTGCATTCTGGTTTAATGCGATGAATGTGGCCGACACGTGCGTGATCTCACGTGACCTCGAGACCACTTGATGCGGAATGATGTTAGTGGTGTCCAAATCGCGAACCTGTCCGTGATGTCAGACGCCCTGTATTTTTCTTGGGTCACCCGACTGAGAAGGGGGGGGGGGGATGAAATGATCCTGAAGTGCCAACCCCTTAGAGCTATTTCCGCATTCAGTTGATAACACTAACATTGTCGGTCTTGTGGAAAATAGTATTAGCCGGACGACCACAATGTTATCAATTAAAGACATTTCTGTCCAATCCTGGCTCTTCAATTCGTAGAAACACCAATGACTAATGCCGAACAGTGCTCATACCAACATTACAACTGTAAACAGATACTGCTATCAAATTATTAGAATTCATTATAAAGCGGCAAAAATATGCTAATGGACAAAATTTTAGTAAAGGATATCAGTTCAGTTTTAATGTAGTTAATGGGTCTCGAAGGAATGAAACATAAGATTAAAATTAATATTGGATAAACTAATTATTACCGAAATTTTCTTCGTTAATTAAATAACGAACTTGAGCAAAGGACCTCATCAAATATTAACGGAAGTGAGCAGACAACAAAATGGCCACCTATGGGGAAACCATCGCCTTTGGGTAGAACGACCCTGTCCCCAACCAGATGTGGTGTGTTCACGGGTCTGAGTGGTAGAGAAAG
>JAUTBT010084603.1:0-12187 GCA_032361225.1 Lepetodrilus schrolli | reverse complement strand
GTCTACATTCCCCTCTGACAGGCTGACAGGGTCATCACTGACAATACCTCCAGCAACAGAGGGAGAGGGATCACTCCATAAGAATCTCTCTCTCTCTCTCTCTCGTCTACATGCCCCTCTGACAGGGTCATCACTGACAATACCTCCAGCAACATAGGGAGAGGGATCACTCCATATTAATCACATCACGCACACGATCTCTCCTGGGTTTAGAGGGGACTGCAGGTGTTTGTGTTGCTAACAATGTCCACCGTTCTTCCTCTGCGCCATGTAAAACACTGCCCATACACCCCCCCCCCCCACCCCGAGGACCTATACACTGGTATATTGATAAGTAAGTAAATATACCCGCAGAATCTATCCGATCCGATCCACTGAGACGGCAGAGAAACAGACTCATATGGACTCGTGTTTGCTGGGCAAACAATACCTATTGAAAGCCATTTTCTGGATATGTGTATATACACGTGTCAACATGACCTCGATGTGACCTTTGGGAGTTGACAATAATAAGGGACAGAGCTTACTTGTTCTTATAACAAAAGTAGAATAATATCTACTCTGTATTCTCTTTTAAAAAGTGGTACATGTGCAACCTGTATTTAATAATTGAAAATTAATTATTTTTGTATATGTCGTGGAAAGAACATGGTTATTGTATATGGTTGCCTCACCCTGTGTATCGTGGGCGAGCTCCAGTTGAAATATAATGTAAAAATTGAGTCCAATCAACATACAAACCTGACATTTTATTGGCAACGTGAAACTGTATTATTTAATAGAAGAATGCTTATTTAATTTAAGGAGGAACAATGGTATTATGACAGGAATCTGAATCCACCTTGATGCACCTTTAAATGAATTCAATTCATAAAAAATGTTTTACACCATACCAATGAATAACATTGAACCAATCCATATTAGCAAATCTTTCAGAGGAACATGTTGATTTCATGTTTATGGTTTTAGAAGCCATAAAAGGATCAGCAGATACATGGAATATTTTCTTTGTTGTCCAAATCAAACGCTCATATTCAAGGTTACAATATCATTTTAATGTTTTATGATAACAACAGGACATAGAATTGGTTCAACCTATTGTATCTGGTCCTTTCAACTGAGACTATGAAAGTTACCACAAATATTAACCCACCATCAAAAATAGCCATCTCATTGAATCAAGTCTACAGGCACATGAATAATACCAGGATAATCATATAGACATTGAATCAGAAATTGTGGATTGAGTGTCAAATAAATCAAAACATCAGATTACAATTAACTTATTATGTCAAACATATTGGGCCACAGGGGAAAACAATGAAATCAGTGAAGTAAGAGGAAAAGACTGCTGACACAGATATGATCTGGCAACCTTCCAATATATTCTGACAAAACATTTTGTATTTAATTGTTTTGAGTCAATATCCAAACGGCTATTTTGTGCATGTTAAACTGCTCAAAGCTTCATAGGGATAGGCATGTAATATACTGTATATATCCTGATAGATCATACTAGGAATTCCTATGAATAGAAAGATTGAGTAGTATACAGTATTTATTTCATTAAATAAAATATACTCAACAAAATAAATTAATGATCTAATGAAAATATCCACCAAATTTTGAACTCTGCTTGAGGAATCTGATGCCATTCTTCTTCCAATGTGCATGGAACCTGTACATGTTTGGAAATTCTTCATTATTAAAATAATATAGACCTAAATTTATCTGTTCAAAAAGGCTACTGGCCCTTAATTAATTTTGTTGAGTATAATAAGGAAAGAATCATCCAGACCCTCACAGTACACTGTATTTCAAGCTGTTTTCCCTGTGGAATCAAAGAATGGGTTGAGACACTTCCATGCAACCTTACAATGGGTGAAGACATTTTCTTGTGCAATGTCCATAAATGCATACAACACCCCCCTTAGCTAACTACAGCCACAAATGGGCAGAGTATGCAGGTAAATAGCCAGCTACACCTCCAACCCAATACATGCCGGCAGATTTATAGTTTTCCAGTCAATTTCAGTGCAATAAAAGACCCATAAACAACTGAGAGGTACATGTTAAATGTCCTCGACTAGAAATGTAGATGTGCATATATTGCAGACTCTCAAGTCTGGGAATATCCGTCACCTAATTTCTTCAATATTGTCTGGAGATTTAGGGCTCACAGATTGGATACACATGTCCAAATGTCGAAATAATTCAAGGGTTGGTCCACTTCTAACCCATACTTGAATTTCTCTGATGATGCAAAACATATTTAAGAGTAATGATCACCCAATTGGTATAAACATTACGTAAACTATGTCTGCTCGTTCAAAAAGTGAAACCACATTGGATTCTTGGGAAATAATGCTTTGAAGTTGAGATAAATTACAAACTTGTAGAATTGCAAATCACGTAAAATGCATGACCGCACCTGCGAGAGTGAATTATTGACATTTAACTTAGAATTCCAGTGAAGCATTCAGTGTAATTAACAATATAAATTAAATTGATGGAGGATAATGTCAAATATGTTATAACAGTTTCTTAATGGTGCTATTAATTAAAACCAGAAAAGATAATTAATTATCTTATGGGCTGTTATAAGTGTTCTTACATTTAGTAATGACCGTGATAACATGGCTAAATTGTGCTTGAACAAGATCAAAATACATGTATATATGTACAACCTAACAAACAGTAAATGCACTCAATTTTACAAAAATGAAAGAAAAAATGTTAATCATTTAAAAAACGAAATATTTCTCATGGGAACAAGTTGCCATAAGTACCATTATATGCAGGATAACATGCCGAAAATGGTAATAATTCTGAAGGAATTTGATGCAAGATTGAACAAATTCAAATATAATCCTTGTCTCACAGAACTATATCGGAGCTGTCCTTGTGCTTTCCAAAATATCGAACAAACACAAATTCCTTTCACCACATAAATCTTTGAAATTTAAATCAAGTACATGCAATTTAATTAAATTGTTCACATGTTGTTTAGTGCATTTGACAATTAAAAAAATTTCTAAAATAAAGAAATTGTCACTGCTGAATAATTTGTCAGTTATTGCCTTCTATTTATGCTTTCTGAAGGTCTAGGGACGTGAGAAATACATAAAGAACAGTTAAATACATTTTCATTGTAGTTTGTTATTATCATTCATAATTATATATGTGTTAAGTGCGCAGTATTTAATGCATCATAGCACATTTATTTCTGAAAAGAAATTGGGTTAATAAATTGTGCCGAATTGGGTTAATAAATTAACATTGAACGCAAACAATTAACTCTTAACTTTAAAAAACTTAATTTTAACCCTTTCCATACTGGATAAAATCCAAACACCACATATTAGATTGTCAATAGCAGAAATAAATTAGAATTTTAATGTTTTTGGCGATCAGAGATTATCCTATATTCAGAATTCAATTCAGATTTCAAAATTAATTATGAATTAAATTAATAATTTCATAAGCAAGATCAATGTGAATGTCCTGTAGTTGTACAAGTGTCCTTGAGCTTGACCAATACTCTACTTGACAGTCGTCCATCCACGTAACTGACCGGATGCTGGTGCTACGTCCCCACCCAAACATCCACTTTTGTGACACTTCTGTGAAGCTAAAGTGACACACATGATACTCCCACACATACTTGGCCCACTGGACATATCGTTAACTCCAGTTCAACATAAGAGGTACCAAATTAGGACCAATTCAGCTGACTGCCATTAGTCATGTATAGTGATGTAAGTTTGACAAGATATGTGTAGTGGTTAAAATGCACCGGTCAGTGCAATCAAAACATACTGGTCAACGATCTATGCATAATAGTCTCGTCTTCCATGTGTAACGGCCTGTAACAGAGATCGGTGAAAGGGAACGAGGCCGATAGCTGCTATGTAACGTGATTGACACATTTGTCTGGGAAGTGAACTGAAATTAGCATAGCAATCACAAATGGGTAGGCCACAACAAGTGTCAAGGTGTCTGTGAATGTCAGGAATGATGTAACCCAAGTTCTCATCGTTATTTTTTTTTCTCGGGATTAGATTCACAAAGCCTGTCAATCAGGGTGTGCTATTTACAAAATGTTACATGACAGACATTGAAATCAACAGTTAAAAAAAATATCATGGATCAGAAGTTCACCTGGGAGTTTCATAAAATATTCAGATGATTTTCTTGGTTACATTTGAACACTACTGTACTAAATTTGTTTGGTTTAAAAGAAAACATTTTTGTGAACATCACCACTACTCTGAAAACTACTAGGCATAGATATTTCAATTGAATAATTTTATTGTTTATTGATCAATAGCACTGCGAACATTTCCTGGTTCATGGAAACACTTATGTTATATAAATCTACTTATTATTATTGTTATTATTATTATTTATCAAACAACCAACTCATCTATGAAAACAATGTGCATATTGTTCATTTCAAAAGACAGCAATTGATTGGTGGATCTTTAAAAGTGCACGGTCAGATCCGCTTTCTGGTCACTCTGGATCTACAGTGGTAAAGTCCAGTGTCAACAAACGCAGAATAGATTTACAGCTTGCGTCTTTATTTGAACAGCTTTCACAAACGGAGTTCTTTCTTTAACTTTGGTGATGCAATGACGAGCGAGTAATCTTGGACAGGCCCCTCTTCCTCCAAACATTAGTGCCACGGACAAGTCTTTATTTGCACGTGCTCTGGCATGATTCTTTGTGCACTCAGTGTCATTTCCACAATAATAAAGCTCCCCCCGGTGGAAACTGCGATCCAAATCAGGAACTCTAAACTCTGACTGGACAATAACGTCCATTAGTCCAAGGACTGCATGGCAGCTGAGGAATCCTACAAATCCCAGGTAACTTAGTTACGTCATCGCTCTCATCTGTCATTTTGTAAACAAAAACATATTTGTCAAGAGCAGACAATTCTGCAATATTGCATCATTTGCTGACCACTAAAGAATCTTCCTGCTTTGTTGATGAGATAGTTGTTTGATCAGACCGTAGACCTTGAATAACGAAAGCTGACCAAAAATGACTGTCTTGTTTGTATTCGAAGACAAATAATGGCCTCTAGTCCTCCCAAAGCTGAATAAACCATGTACTTCTATATTTGTGCTCAAAAACAGTCAAGTGACAGAAAGTTGAGTAAATTACCGCTGGACATGTTAAATGACCATCACCAATGCTGTTGTCCCAATTCCTAAAACAAATTTGATTTCCATCACACTTGGCATACAAAAGCATACATCCACACTCGTTGTTGTGACAAGAAATAAACTGCCACGTCCACATCTTGAATTACCGATGTCTACTAGATAACTCCAGTACCCTCTTATGCCACAGGATGTGAATTAAGTGCTCTCTCACTCATTGGAGTCGCGTAATTCTTTCGAGAGTAAAGAAAAGGTAGGATAATGTAAAACGAACCTGATAATTCGCAGTAACACGACTGAAGTAATAGATCTTTGTAATCCCAGAGAATACGTATTTGTGTAAGTTTCGTGTGAGAATGTGGTGAAGTAAAGCTCGTGTCTAATCGAGATTCCACGTCTTTTATCCAAATACGACTGGTGTGGTTTATCAGTTTGTGTACCTACACTGACGACATAATGCCAGTTAACGTCTTCTATCACATGATTATATATAATGAAGTAAATCTGACGTTGGTATATGGAACGGATCCCTATCAAGTTCAGAATTTAATGCAGCACTTACAGACTGTCACCAGTACAATCATTAAATACTACTTGGGATCAAACTTTATACAATACCACTATATTTATGTCCTTCGCAATGGAGGTGGAAAATATTATGACAAAACATGCAAAATTTGAGATGTTTTTTTACATGTTGATTTACTATAGTGTACATACAAATTACATGACAGATGAAATATATTAACATCAGAAACCATATTTTACAGGCTAATAAAAATTATTCTTATGGCTTAATCTTTACTTTATGTATTTTTTAGTTTTGGATTGAGAACCGCTTTCAAGATTCTTTCACTATAATATCATGGCTTGCTTGTTTAAGGCAGGAGGAAGCCCGCAGCTTCCTTAAGATTTATTAAACTTGACTCAATGTCAATTTTGAAGGTAGACATTACAGTCATGGATGACAATGGATGGTCCGCTTGATTTTATCATCATCACAACTGATTTGATTTGGGGTTAGCTATGCTGCCAAATCTTCAGAGATCGCTTTCATTGTTTGTTTTAATGATAGCATCAGAGGAGGCAGGTTACCAAACTAAGTTCCTTCGGTGTCTATTACAGTATAGAAAGTGACATTATCACAGCATCCAGTTTATTAAGGTGCTATCTGGTCCAGACGTTAAAGACCACTTTAATCTGACCCTGGGCCATATCAGCATCTGACCACTGACGACTATTATAACAACAAATCCTAACCAAATCTAAATTTCTATAGTGAAATATACACGGTTAATTTGAGATGTGCATCTATACCTCCTCTCAACATCTCTTCCCTTCCCCATATACCCCACCCTACCATAACCCATCATTGATAGCCTGAGGGGGGGTAAGGACAAACAATTGGTTAACAAACAAAGATTGAAATCTGGACTAGGATGGCCTGTGACCTAGGGGTATGGTAAGAATCACCATTTTTGTGTTTATTTGTTGAACCTTTATGTTTATAGCTGCTGCTATGCTTGTGCATTGTAGGTGTACACGAGACTGTACTTAAACGTCCATATGGCAATAGAAATAATAACTGTTTAATCACAGTTTCCGATTGCCAAGAGGAATATACAATACACCATATTTGTCTTATATAATACATAATAATAAAAATAAAGAAATTTCAATACATTTTCATTTCAACATATGCAGGATATTTAGTATGTGAGTAAGTGAGTTGTTGTTTTACATCACAGCGGGAATCTTTCACCCATATGTGATGAATTTAGTATGTAACCAAGGAACATGCCGTTCCTGGGATTCAAACCCAAGTTGCTGGATTGTAATGCTCTACCAACTGAGCCAAAGGTATTGATAGCAAGACGAATAGTCTCAAATAGTGAGAGCCATTTCATGCAAATGTAAAACACCACTAACTTAGATATATTATATTTTCCAAAGGAATATTCCCTAAGCACATATCCACCCTTCTGCATTGCACTTATATGAAACAAAATAGTTTTATCAATCATTCAATCATTAGAAGTATAAGCAAAATTCGAAATTAGACGATCACAATGATAATGTCTGGCACAATATATGTAAAAGAAAAATGCCTAGACAAGATTAATCCACATGACAGCAGTTGAAATCCTTCGCTTGTTTCCTAATCACCTGATGACTGTTCAAAAGATTTCTTGGCAACGGCAGATTCAATCCTGGAGCATTCTACACTGTCTCATCGAGTCTCCCTGGATGTGTCAAAGGTTAGCACCACTCAACATGTTTGTACTGCTCAATCCATTCTCTGAAGAGGACCTTGAGTGTCCAAATTGAATATCACTATCTACCTTAAGCGAAAATTGAACTCAATGTGAAGTAGCTGTAAACTACACTTCATCTGAGAAGGCGAGGAGCTGTACTATGAAAAGACCATTTTAAAGTACCTGTGTTTAATCCAGTCGGGATCCCTGCTGGATTAAACACAGGTAATTCTCTTTAGGGCATTTCCAGTTGCCTTCAGCATGGAGTGGGTTAATCATGCTATGAACTGAATGAAGCAGATGTAAACTGAAAAATATATGAAACGACCAAATGTGACATAGGAACTACCTGAACAAATCATATAGGCTGATTAGAATCCAATCTAATGTATTTTTTTTATATAGATATTCTGCTTAAAGCAGGATGAAAACCTACAGCAATTATGGATAATTCACATCCATCGTAGACAGATGGAAATCATGGGTGAAACTATTGTAGGTTGCACATTATATAGAATTATATGGCGAGGACAAACATCTTCAATACTTAACTTTCTTCCTGCCAAAGGCAATTAAAGATGCCATAAATCAGAAAAGACATTGAAGACATTAGTGCCTTTTAGAGTACATGTGGCCAACAATTACGTCTATAATTGTATTACATTTGAGTGGAGTAATAGACCGAGATATGATGTAAGCTAGGGGCAATACTGGATGCTACTGGACCCTACCAATGCTGCCCAATGCAGGACAACAGTAGCCAAGTAGCAGTGCAATGTTAATCCCAACAAACAACAACCTGTGAGAGCTGTTACCTAATGTTACTTGTGGGGGTGGATAATGGGTGTAGGTAGTGTCTGCTCACATGCAGGGAAGGGTGGGAGCGTTACCCATACCAGGGTAACGTTAGGTAATGGAAAGTAACGCATAGTAACAGGGGTGGATGCTTGGGCATGGAAAGTAGACTAGAAGTGACTGTGGATAAGGCTTGATGCTTGACAAACAAACAGTATTGTTTGTTACGATATACTGGAAGATATGTAATAGAGGGATAATAGATTACAAAGAAAATAATATGATACACTTGAAAATATATAATACTTAGATAGGCTATAGATTAGAAAGAATTCAATGATATAGTTGAAAGTACAAATAGTATTTACCATGTTTTGAGGGATAATATATCAGAAATTTCACATTTATCAATTTTGTACAATTATTAAGACATTTTTACTTGAGCCAATTTTACGATAATTTTGATTGCATCAGGGGAAGTAGAACATCTATTGGGCCATGTGTAGTAGATTCTTCTGCATCAATATTTCCAAATAGCATCTGAATTTGGTCTCATAGTACAAAAATTATTGATGTACATGCATTTTAATGATATCATAGAATTCTGAATCAGAATTCAATAGGGAATCTTCTTATTTTTCAACAAAAATAATGACAGTTAACAAAAATATTATAGAGACTGTAATTTATTCATTGGAATTTGCATCAGATGCAGGTGGGGGCAATCTGTGGGGTTGGGGTGATCTGTGGGGTTGGAGGTGATCTGTGGGGTTGGAGGTGATCTGTGGGGGTGGGCAGTGGTATGGTAAGGTGTAATGTCTCTAATGAAACAAGCATCAAAGGTTCTGGTGTGGTGGCAAGCACTACATCCCTCAACAAGTGTCTGGTCATGATGCAACAGGCAATTTGTGGGGAATACAGCATGGAGTCTGTTGGCTGGACACCAAGTAGCCCAACACTGGACACTAGGACTAGTAGCAGGACTGCAGACTGGACACTGAGACAGGTCTGACCACACACAGACAGACATCTGACCACTGCCCAGACAGCTAAGCCATCAAGTATTAACTTCCTACTTACTGGACACATTAGCACAATAGCGCATCTGTGACCTTTTTTTCCAGCAGGAAGGTTTAAATAACTACAATTGTCTGCTTGTTGATAAAATAAATATATCCAAATTATGCATAATGTTCATGGAATAATTTTCTATTTTATTATATAGATTTTTTTAATTCATGAAAATTCTAGATACTTTTATATTTAAATTATGCATAATGTTCATCAAATAATTAAATCTTAATTGTAATAAGCATACATGCCTATTCTGTGTGATGTTCAGTGCTGATAGAAACTATTGAAAATTCAAGATAATAATATCTTGTAACCCTTCAAAACAGTCCTTTGCCTTAGTGCAATGGTATCAATATATACATGTACTATTTTCAACTGAATTCCATAATATTGAGGAAAACCTTTTTTTAAATTTCAACTCATCAGATAATCTTTTCAATGAATCCTAACATGTTGCACTTAAAAATACATCTTACATAAAAACATTGAAAGCCATCATACTCTAAATCGTTGAAAGCAATCATACTCTAAATCATATCTTCAAATGCAAACAGCTGATAAATTCCTGACACCCAGACAGAGACATCAACCAACTTTCAAATACACTCATCAAAAGGAAGCCGTATCCCAATGTTTGATTGCAATGAAGGTTTTATTATCAATATGGTCTGGCCCACCATCATGTATAAACAGGAAGGCCATCAATCCTGGGTCCCCTTGGGCCCCTTGGGCCCCCTCGATTCCCTGCTTGGATCTCCTGGGCCCATGGGGGTCTGGCCAGTCCAAGGGGGCAGCCCAGTAATAGGCTCTGGACTCTGCTTCCTGTGTAAACAGCGATGGCTCAACGTTATGCAAGCCCAATATTGGAGCCCCCTTGTGTGTAAACATGCAAACACAGATGACACCTGCACTGGCATCTATACAGCTGACTCCTAGTGCTGCTGATTGTGTGGATCAGTGTAATCATGGGGCCAGATAGCCATGACAAGCCATATCAGGTGTAAATTAGTAAGTTAATCAATGGGTAGGAGCCTATATTCCCCTGTGGAGAAATGTTAGATATTAATTTATCTCAATGGGTAAAATTCGAAAATCAGGTAACCATGCATACCACAACCCCAATCCTTCAAACAGATATATTGATTAGCAATTAAAATTCAATATAGTCATACCTGAGCAAAAATAAAAACAAAACATAATACTTCATCTATTAAATTTCAAGCACAATATATTCCATAGTTTTTCTTGTTCAATGTTTAAGGAACACACACACAAACACCTACCCTCAATCCCTCTCCCCCACAAACACCTAACCTCAATCCCTATCCTCCACAACAACCTTCCCTCAATCCCTTTCCCCAACAAAAACCTACCCTCAATCCCTTTCCCTAACAAAAACCTACCTTCAATCCCTCTCCCTAACAAAAACCTACCCTCAATCCCTCTCCCCTCCCCACCACACACACAGCATCATCCCTGGCACACACCTCTACCTCCCCCAAACCACATCGCAACAAATTCCTTCCACTGGGGAGGTGCATTCTGATCTTGCTAGATCCTAACCACAGACCAGACAATGCCGAAGCCCACATCACATTTAACACATTCTCCCGCATCAAACCTGAAACCTTCTTTTTATCCACAAAAATAAGATGGGGACACCAAATTCTTCGATTTAGGTATAATTATCACAAATAACAGACACACTGTAAGCTCGCTTATCTGTCTTGTTATTCGGAATCTGCAATGAATGTCCTTCCACCAGTTGGGGGTACAAAGACATGTCTAGAAATGCTATTAAGGGCTGCAGACTTGATCAGGGGTTGATAAGGGTCACTGGGCTCCCCATACAGGCTCATCAATGTTAACCCTTAGCCAGACACAACACAACGCTTTTAATGGGTTAAGGACCCTTCATAGAGGTACCGTGGACAAAGCCACACCCCAGTTCCCAGGGGTATTGTTTTTGAAGACGTTACAAGGGATTTAGTGTAATTACCTCTGCAGTAATTGTTCCAGCCAGGTTTGTAATTTTCAAAGTGGAATGAACAATAACTGAGATTTGAACAAATCAAGGATGGATCTAGCCAGATATTTAATGCTGATTCTAGATAAACCTGCAATGAATTCAGCCGAAGGCACATTACAATTGTAATAGACGTAGATGGATTACTGATGAGTATGAACTATAGGCTTCATATAAACATATACTGTTGAGTACAATGACTAGAGTATCTAGAGCTTATATAAGGTAAGACAATGACAAGACAATCATTGAAAAGAAAGAAAGAAAGACTACATGTTGAGCTGAAAGTGTTAGATGCAAATCTACTGCATACCTGGTAACAATGAGAACAGCATGGTAGATACAAACAAAATATCGTGTGATTCTAGTGGTGTGATTCTAGTGGAGTGATTCTAGTGGAGTGATTCTGATGGCTGCTGATGTTTGATAGTGTGGTTCTAATTATCTGAATGGTGTTCTAATGGTAGTGTTCCGATGGTGGTGTTCCAATGGGAGTGTTCTAATGGTGGTGTTCTAATGGTAGTGTTCTAGTGGTGTGATTCTAATTATCTGAATGGTGTTCTAATGGTAGTGTTCTGATAGTGGTGTTCCAATGGAAGTGTTCTAATGGTAGTGTTCTGGTGGTGTGATTCTGATGGCTGCTGATGTTTGATAGTGTGGTTCAAATTATCTGAATGGTGTTCTAATGGTAGTGTTCTGATTGTGGTGTTCCAATGGGAGTGTTCTAATGGTGGTGTTCTAATGGTAGTGTTCTAGTGGTGTGATTATGATGGCTGCTGATGTTTGATCGTGTGGTTCTAATTATCTGAATGGTGTTCTAATGGTAGTGTTCCGATGGTGGTGTTCCAATGGGAGTGTTCTAATGG
>JAUTBT010084602.1:0-12187 GCA_032361225.1 Lepetodrilus schrolli | reverse complement strand
ATTGATAGGATGCGATGTCTGTAGAATGGCAATGCAGTTATCATCCTTGGTCTTGTCAGTACCAGCCGGTGCTCGCAAGTGTACTGCAACATTCAGCGCTACGGATGTTGCGGGTGTCCTCCTGTCCTAAAACTGACAACTCGTGATGTAAGTGAAAGAATCTTGAAAGCGACTATAAACTCCAATTAAAAAATGATATAACAATGTACCATCCTATTAATGTAATGTATAATATAATGTTTATTGTACCAGATCAAAGTAAAATAAGACTCACTGGCCTACAGTAAGAATCCCCGCACAAAGGTTAGGGAAGCACACAGGATGTTCAAGCAATAGCATGTTCTAATTTTTTTTGTGTCTCCCGATCTTTGTCTTGAGATGGACAAAGCTTGTGTGATGAGCGATGTTTGCATTCCCAGTATTCAGCGCTTTCTGTATAACCGTTTAATGTTTTAGGACAATTACGCACGCTGCAAGTATTGATTGCTTCAAGTGTACTGTTTAAACAACAGACATTGTTGCATAGGATTCTCCTAAAGAAAGTCATTTACATGTTGTATAGCCGCGCGGTTTGCCGCCCTTTAGCTCTTGGCAGAAGCTTCAGTTTCTCGGGCTCGTTTCAGCCTCATCCTATTCCCTAGAGATGATTACGATAGATAATAACACAAGTGTAGACTTGGAGTTTACGAACGAAGCTTATTGAAGACTGGCATGAATCCTGTATGCTTTGGTCACTGTTTCTTTCGTCAATTTGTTACCCAGCAACAACTCATTATTATATTTGACGTTTGAATCATACGTGTTTCTTGCTGTTCATAGTCGGCCTAAAGTCAGTTGTGTGCAAACGCAAGTATATAATTATCATCATCTTGCAGTGCTTTGTGTTCAACTGTTTTGCTTGCATTCCAGATGTTTGTACGCCTATTCGTGGACGAGAATCTAGACAGGGTCGTGCCCATTTCCAAGCAACCCAAGGATAAGATACAAGCCATACTAGAAGCTTGCGACCGACAGTTTCCGGAATTTCACGAGAGATCCCGGAAAAGGATACGAACCTACCTGAAGTCGTGTCGTCGAATGAGGCGATCAAAGGAAATGAATGGCTGGGAACCGGTGCGTCACGTAAAAATGAACCAATAAAATAATGTCACCTGTCAGATTTAGTGATTTGCACTCGAAGAGTGTTCAGAAACTATTCATCTTCACCATTTATATTCGTATTCTCGACAACTTATTAATGTATTTGCACAAACGGTAATGCTGTCAACCAGTAGTAGCCAGTACTGATCAATGTGAAGTTTTGTGTCTAATGTTACAAGCACGTTTCCGGAGTCCTACCATAACATTACCTCCTTCGGTTTCCTTCCAGCAGCTTCGTCCGACGCCTCCCCATTTGACGTCAGCAGCAGCCGAGAGTCTCCTCGCATCCGCCTGCGAAAACGAGAGCCAGAACGCAAAGCGCATGCGCATGGGCTTAGAACCACTTCCGGTAAGTCTTCAAATTTGACAAAGCGGGCGGATTACGCGTCTGGATGTATTTGAACAAGACCACGGTCCGCTAATGATAACAGGGCAAACAAACACCCCGTCAATTTGTTAAAGCCTTTACCACAAGTCTGTAGCAGCTCATCACCTGATGCTCTTCCGCGTAACGAGAGTAGAGAGCTCATTTGAGAGAGTACTCAGGTGAGGCAGATAGCCAGAGGGAATGAGCCGGTAAAAGCCAGGTAATGGATGGCGGGATACGAGACGTCTGTTTACCTGTATTGGGATGTTTGCATATCCTCTCTGGATGCCTTCCACCAATCTAGTCGATAGTCGCACGATACCTGGACAAACATTACCATTGGTAGGTAGTCTGATAGTAATTGAGTCCTGTCCGGGGGATCTTTGCACATCCAGTTCTGGGTGGGGAAGAGAAATGGCTGGTATTAGAGGTAGCTTAGCTGGGAGTCATTTACATCTACATCATCAGTAAGCCAATTTAGAATTGTTTTTAACAAGTCGCAGTTACCTTATTGCTATTCCATAGAACATAAAGACCTCAACGGTTCTCATTTTGACGGATTTATTTGTGAATGAATCTGAAATGTAACGGGGTTTTGTATGGAAATGGAAAAGAAAAACAACTAACTTATACATAGAATGTTAGAAAGCCTTTAGAATTTCAGTTGAAATGTAATATTTTCTTAAATGAAGACAAGGATACGTACAAGGTATTACAGGAATACAAATGTTCGACATTAATACGATGTAATTTTGGTATATTTGCAGGTTTCGGCAATGCAACCCAGTGGTAACCTCTCATCTCAAGCCGCGCAGCCGCAGGTTACCTCGCAGTCCAGCACCCCCAACAGCCAATCACAGGCCGCCCCTATCGACCGTCACGTGCCAGCCAGCACAGACTTCCTGCGTCATCAGCCTCCACCCCCCGCCTTCCGCGCCCCCCCGGAGTTCCACCCCCCGTTCTTCGCCAATGGCAACGGCATGTTCCGGCCAGGTTTTCCGGCCGGCTATCAACATCCGGCTCATCACCACCCGCCGGTCCTGCAACACTCCATCCAGGCAAATGCCGTACAGAACGGCGAGTTTGGTAAGTCCACAACAAATTAGTATGGCTTTCTGATTGGCAGTGACGTTAGTCCTTTTGCATTATATTTCTAACGAATACATATTAAATTAACAGGTTAAAAACAAAACAACAGTAATTGCATATGCTATACTGCAATTACACAAAACAATCTTGGATATAAGTATTCTAATTGGTAGCCCGTTCCCATTGTGAGACTTTGCAATGATATATTATCACAAGATTTAATTTATTCGAAATGAGTATGTTCCTAATTAAGCCGCTTAATGAGAAACACATACCTACATGTGTATGACAAATAACTAGTACTGATTCATGTTATTATTTACGCAACTAATGAACTGTTAAATAGGTTGCCCGTAACAGAAAAATATAATCGTAGTTGTCAAACAGTGACAAGTTTATGGAAATTGCTTGAGCATGTCAATACTATGCATACTTGCCGTTGTTTCTCGTTCATGATGCCTACTAACACTGACTTTCTGTTCTGTAGGTCCAACAGACCTGAGCATGAAGAAGCAGAACTCAAAAAATCAGCTGAGCGCGACTGAAGTGGCAACCATCAAACAGTTGATAGCAGGCTACAGGGAAAGTGCTGCCTTCCTCTACCGTTCTGCAGACGAACTCGAGCAGCTTCTTCTGCAGCAGAACTGAAGGAAGTTGATGAAGGGAGATAACTCAACTCGTTAGTAGCAGAACAACCGACACATTAGGAGCAGGCTAGAGAACACGTAAAATGAAATGAGGTGATTGACAGCTTGCTCTTCATATCGGTGGACTTCACTGCAAAAGAGGTGGACAGTATCTGTATCCCTGCGCCTGCGAGGTGCTGTCTGTGGGACTATGAGCATTCTACAACTTGATTGCTGTTTACTGTGTCTATGATTAGGACAGCAGAAGACACTGCTCAGATCGAGGCAAGGATCCGTTGTATGTGATGACTTGCAAAGACATCTACGGAACTCCTATAAGAACAGTTCCATATATGAGTGAAAATGTACTTTTATTATTCTACCGTTCAAAGATCTGATGAACAGCCATGTTGATGGACAAAAGGATTATGCTTTAATCCGGATTGCCTGTGACAGCGTTCTTTTATTCATTCTCCCTCTTTGGAGACAGCCAATTGGTAGACTCGAGAACGTGTTGTTGCTCTACCAGACTTCGCTGTATCACGTGACTTTGGATGAATCTCATCTTTTGCCTTGTGCTTGGTTGTATGAGTCTATTTTTCTAGTCAACTATCTCTTCATATATACATATATTTCATATATTTTTCATATTGCTACCTATCCGTGATTCTCGCCTAGTAACATTATGAACAGGGATGGTTTACTATCTTCAAAGAGCTATTTTCAATGGCTATTACTTTCTGTTGTGCAAATCTTTATTCCAGAAATTGTAATTGGGTAGAAATATTAGCAAAGTTGATATTTACCATTATTAATTGCACTGTTTGCACGGGCTTTTATTGATATTTGAAAACTGTATGTACCGTGCTGGTTGACTGTATGTGATGGTGTTGATTGTCGTGTGTGTATGATAACTAAATATATATTGAATTGTACATAACAATTTATCTGGGGTCGTCGCGAAATGTATTCACTTTTGCATACACTATATAACTATATATGCATGCATATGTATGTATATGTATATGCATATATACGTATGTACGTATATACTTATACATATATAGCTTCATGCAACTGACAATCGATGCAGAAGTGAACGGAAGTTCATTCGCATGTCTGATTGTCTTGTAGTTTGAGACTCGCCCAAACGTATCAATGCACAATTGATCCTTAAAGTGCACTTTTCCTTGAATTACATCTGACAGTGTGAAAACGTAATTTCTTCGCCTGGCTGCGATAGTCACTTCGTATTAGTGGTCGTGCCAGGGTGATACATTCCATACTATATTGGAAGATGTTTATTTATTGTTCAACTAGTCGTCTTTTTTTTCAGTGTTTTGGTCAACTCTTAGATATGATCTTAGTATGAAATCATACAAGTTGGCAAGTTATTAATATACTCTCTCTCGTGAACTACAGGTGCTAATCACGTGATGTGTTTTCTGTATTTGTTTTAATAACTTGAAATTAAGGTTGTTAATGATTGTAAAATGATTGTAAGTGATCGACAGTATTTCATCATAGTTGCTACGGCAGAGTTTTGGAAAAAAGATATCACGATTCACACACAAAAATACAAAATATTATATATGTAATGAGTTTGATGACATCAAAACATGTGGAAAAGTGCGTTTCTAGAAATACTACTTGTGAATATACGAGTGGACTCTATTGACAGATTTCAAATGGTGCAGCTACACATATTTTTGTACAGACAAACCCTGCTTGGTTTGACATAGATGTATCTAAACAGCTTCTGTCTAATTATTAAGATAATTTATTAATATATTGAATGGCATGATTACAGATGTTATGTTAGTAATTTTGGTGTTTTGGAAACAGTAACTGTGTTAAATATTTAAAGCACTGCTCACCCTTACATTGACGATTCCTTTTCCGTGTCAAGTGCATTCCATATTTTGCTCATATAGCTGTGACACAGTCACATGCATTCCCACTTTTTATTTTACCGCATATTATTTATACTACTGAATACGATGGCATTCAGTATTATCATTAATTTATTATGCTCTATTTATCTGTTGTTTTTGGTTTTTCTTTTTGTTATGTTGATATATAGTTCCCTAATTTCGTGCAATAGCGTGGACCCGTATGTGTTGCGGTTCCCGCATGGTATTTGTGTAACCCTACGTCTGTAACTGTTATGCTATTTATATATGAATAAAAGTTAACATTTTACAGAGTCCATAATGTCATTATTGTGCTTGTACCTGCATAGGCCTGACATCTGAATTATACTTGACGATATCTGCGACAGTTTGCAAATAAAGGTTTACAAATATTTAAGATATTAACATATAAATATAAGACTACTGGGAATTATAAATACAGAATATACAGGTGCCACGACAAGACAATTAGAACCACAGTTAATATCGGTACCTTAAGACTATCAATGGCTACACTGGTCATTAAAGTATTTATTCGCCAATATTGTGTAGTGACGGTTGCATAATCCAACTAACAATAGCTTATGTTTATGATAAGTATAGTTACTACAGTCCTAAGCATACGCATCTTACCTACGAATCTATACAACATACATGGTCTATATCATGTATTCCGCCCATGATTGATCGGGTGTTTATACTTGAATGTTAAACATTTGTTAAGTATCTGCCAGTTTCCACAAACCTGCGAAAACACGCTGAAATATGAAAAAGAAATTAATTTACTACAACGAGGAATTAAATACAACTATTGGCCACAACAGAACGTTCAGTACGGCAAGGCTGGCAGGAATGCATATTTGCCATGTACGTCATTTACTCATTTACTAGTATATTATACAGGTTATAGTACCATATATATATATATTCAAATAACCAGTAATAAAAATGCAATTCAAGTATGTTTATGAGAACAAGCAAGTAGACAGATATTTCGTGTATCATGCTACTTTGCTTGACTATTAACTATGCAAATTAGGGAGCTCTGATCGTGTGTGACTACTACCTATAGATGCTACTATATGGAAATAGTAAACAAAATGACAATTACGATCGGAAATTAGATGTGCTAATCGAGGGCAGTTAATATATGTTTACAATTTGTAATACGAATTATATTTAAAGTTGTTTCTTTTACTTTATGGTATTTATCAATGCGTGAAGCGGTTTACAATTTACTGACCTACATGTATTCCTACGCGTAACTCTATGAAATGTCAATTCACACGTTCTTGTTTTCTTCTTATAGAGAAGTATTTAAGCTTGACATTAGATGATAAAGAGATTATTTAGGCATAATCTCTATGTATTACTCGCTGAAGTTCGTCTAATACAAAGATTATCCCTAAGTGCAGGATATAGAAGATATCTAAAGATACTCGGTTAATACTGTCATTATCAAATTTCGTCACACTTTCACATGGTCAAAAACATTAAAATAAGCTGTTTTACATTCATGAATGAAATTAGGACATGTCAAACAAACAATATACAAATTATGTAGTATTAATCCTTCCTTATTTTGTTTTTATTGCACCATGTTTTAAAATTCATGCGAAATTTATCACTACCGTTAGAAACATTTACATGAATATTTGTGAAGAGACAACCAAAATTATCAGGGATTTTTTAATGCATAAACATTTCACACGTTTTTACAAAATGAAATATTAATTAAAACATATCTATCGAGTATTGTGTAAAGGAAGTAATTACAGTATAAATACAAACCAATATAATTTTGATATCAATAAGAGTGCATTTTGGAGAAATGAAAACGGATCCTGACGTCTTAATAACTTTATTGGATGCCACTCACCACACATTTATGCCAGGCAATCAGAGCATATAATTAGAAAATGTACTTTTAAAAATATAAATGAAAATAAGATGTAACGGTCCCTTACAGTTACACCCCACTGTCCCCATTGTCACTGCCGTTATGTTTTTTGCCCCTACCGTTATTCCAAACTGTCACTGCCATTACAGCAAAATAGACTGAATATCTATATTAATTCTGTGTTTAATAGTGTATTTTGTCTGAATTTTCATAGTTTCTACAGATTAAAATAACAGCAGTACAATCTAGAACAGAATTAGTTTTAAAACAATAAATGGTCGGCAAATTTCCTCGAACACATCCTCTTCGGTAATGTCCTCGCTTGCATGAATGAACCGGAGATGTTCAAATATATTATATTGTTCGGTTTTCAAGGTATACCCCATAACGGTCAGGACATGCACAAATTCTAGATATCCAAATTGCTCACCTTCTGTTAATCATTATTTTTTTTAGTTGCAGTGCACATGCATCATGTACACCAACAATCACTCTATATCTTGACAGGAAGTGGAGTAAGCAGCCAGCAGGGAGACATCATTATTTTTAGATAATTTTCTTAACTGTAACGGCAGTGACATCAAACCTTGTGATAAAGTTTGACATCATTAATTATTTAAAATAAGTTTTAAAATTCAACTAAACCATGCCAGTTTTATTAATTCAGCATGAAACAATTTTCATTTACAAATTCATGATAAATTATATACTTTCTAAAAAATATTTGACATTTTATCTGCCCCATTGGAATTGTGACACATCAATTTTGATATGTTTTAGGGCAATATTTTAAACAATAAATACAATATTATCATTTACTTTAAGTCTAAATAGTGGAGCGTAGTCATCCTAATTAATGAACACTCCAAAAGTTTATTTTTAAAAATTAAACTTAAATTGATACATATAACTTAAATTGTAACGAAATTTGATAATGACTATATATATATAAATGTGTGTGTGTGTGTGTGTGTGTGTGTGTGTGTGTGTGTGTGTGTGTGTTAGTGTTAGTTCAGTTATACCACCCACTTACACATACATACATTAGCCAAACATACGCATTTCAGAGTAACCTAATGTTGCACCGTCCCACAGGATTTACTTTATAATGTACACCCGTCTAGAAAAATACATGGTATAGGGAGGTTTGGCTTGAAGTCTACGTTCTTGAATAGGACGTGGGTTAATGCCTAGCTGCTTCATAAGGTATGGTCTCACTATTCCTTTAGAGGATTGTAATGTGGCAGCACCAGCCCTTAATGTGGATATTGTTATAGATTAACGATTCGCTTAAACCGGTTTTCCATGTTTCCTATTATGACGTAGTGATAGCATATACTTGAGCATTCGGGCACATTGAATACGGCAATAAGCTGTCATGCGAGTCGACCGGCGGACAGGTAACAAGTAAAATGGCGGCCGCCTGGCATTGAATCGAATACCTTAAACAATGTCGGAGAAAGAGCCAGACGTGTCAGCCGACACTGGGTCGGTATCGGAGGACACAGCCTCAGGGGTTGAGAAGGAAGGTGTCCCGAAAAAGAGGGAGTTTACGTGGTCAGAGGCTCTCTTGTCCCCATGTGATTTCAGGGACGGCGATCGACTTCCTCGTGTGGTGAGGTTTGAAGAGGGCAGTGACGGTCAGGTCAGCCCGGGGGTGAAGATTTACTCACAGCAGCCAGTGCTGTTCTACGCCCGTACCGAGAAGAAAGTGGCCAGAGCCAGGACTATTCACAGGAACAAGGACTCGGGATTGTACTTTGAGATCGGACAGACACTGCTACTTCCGGAGGACTACGAAGGTTTGACTTCCGGTTCCTCATCGTAAATACACAGCAGCTTGTTTAGTTAAGTTGCTACTATTTATTAATAATATGACAGTTAGTTGTTTGCAAAACCTAAAGCAGTGAGTGCTTATTGTTGATTGTACAAACATACACACCCAACTACACTGTGTATGCATTCAATACATCTGAATAGGTACAGCTCAATGTGTCAAAATACTTAAGGTTCATTTATTATTTATTTTACGAGAAATGGATGCAAGGATAACATTTCTTTGAGAATTGTTCCATTGTAGGATGGTTCGAGATCGTTCCCCCAGATTTTGGACGTGCAGCGTGTTACCGGTCCATAGCGGAAATAGCCGAAGTCATGCCCCGGAAGTTCTTCACACGGTCAAACCTGAGGGCGATCCGCATCCAGAAGGAGGAAGAAGTAGAGGAACAGATGATATTCGAGAGGAAGATTCCTGCAGGATCCGTGCTGACTGTTGACAGTGTCTTTACCGCTACTTGGAAGACGACCGCCGACACAGGAATCTTCAAGAAGAGCAAGACTGAGTGGACCACCACCGAGATGAAATACTTGAAGTGTATAGACATGGACCAGATGGACGTTCTCCTGCCCATGGCCAAAACCGGGAAGTTTAGCGTAGTTTACGAGTCGGGTGACCTAAACAAGAACTCTGTTTACAGAATGAAGGACATTATAGCCGATTTGACGTTTCCGATCAACGTGAGACTTCTATTTGGCAAGGCTCCTGTTGTGCCGTGTATATTTACTGGAATGATGGCTATCAGAGAATCAAAAACTGATGAGAATATCGTTTCCAGTACCGTGTTGAATACGAGAAACGTGTTGTTTGAGTTACCGATTGAAGCTCCTTGCATCATCAATGTCAGTGCCGACGAGGAGGAATACGTAGGTCTGGACACCTTTAAAGATGCACAAAAACTGTGCAAGAAGTATGCCATGTTGTACAGTATGATGATAAAACTGAGTCCGGAACAGGACACGAATCAGAAGGTTGTGCAGCATATCCCTCAGGTCATCGAGGAGAAGAAGGGGGACACTTTGGCCCTCGATCTTATAGGGGACATCAGTCTCACGGATGACCCTGAGAGTCAGTTTCTGGTATTTGACTCGGATTCGGTTCAGAGCGATGATCAGAGCCCAGTAATGAGAGGAACGCTTATTGAGCTAAAAGAGTTCCAGTGTCGTGAATCAACGACTACGGTGTAGATGTGCTCTGTGCAGTGCGTGTCAATTTCAAGTTAATTACGTGAACTTGCTTTGCATATACACGCATCACTGACATAAATAGCAAATGAACTAGTCCTCCTTTGGATATTATGTAGAATTATTTTAATTGTCTGTGATCACATATCTACACATTCCACAGATACTGAGCCATGTTCTTTTTTATGCGAAATAAGTTACTAGTATCAACCAAATAGTGCCATTATCATACCCTGCTATATCATTATTTGAACTTCATTGTGAACTAATTATACTATCAATTTATAGTAACTGTTTACAGCATCAGTGCAGTTCATGTTTCCTTAAATTCATTCATAATTATATAATGTAAAATATCAGATATGATGCCATTATGAAACAGCGACAGATTCTCTGAAACCAATGCAACAGCATTAGTTTTCTTCCTACATCAGTCTTAGTTCGTGAGTGATATGCTCCTCATTGGAAGACTTAGAGCTGCGGTGCCTTGTCAAGTTGACTATGACGTGCGTGTGCGCGTGTGTGACGTGTATGCGGAAGTACATGTGATTGTTATGTGGATACATGTGTGTATGTTAGTGTAACGCGGTTGAATAGTGTGAGGTTTTACTGTAGAGGTTTATTGGTGTAAGAAAGTGAACTCGGTCACAATTTTAAACGCATGCTATCACAGATTTCTATTTCCGCAATTGACCAAATACTAGTTGGAAATGCAAAGTATATTCAATTAGCTACATATCATCGCATTTGTGTCGCAAAAATGCCTTCCATGTATCTACGGCACAAGGAAACCCCTTGCAAATCGCTACACCAAATAATGCAAATGGCGTATATATTCGCTGTGAGGAGCTTCTCGCAGCGATGTTGAACAGCAATTCATTCGTATGCACTGCTGTGGAGCTCGATGACGTATATACCTTGTGCGTAGCTATAGATATTAAACAATTATAAAATATGAACATATTGAAAACCAGTGGGATATGCTGAAAATGTAGCTAGTTGCCCAATATACTTGTATAGAGACATGGAATGTACAATATAAAAATACGTTTGACCATGAAATATGTAAACAAATCCGTGCTGTTATGCCTTTAAGGTTAATAATCTTGAGTGTATATTGGTGAATACCAAACAATATTTTTTATATTTTTGATTGAATTAAAATGCGGATATTGTCAAGGTAGTATTAATCTCTTGTCTGTGTTAGCAAATGACCAGGCGATTGTCAACAAATGACCAGGCGATTGTCAACAAATGACCAGGCGATTGTCAGCAAATGACCAGGCGATTTTCAGCACACAGGCCTGTGCCCGGTATGCCATATGCACTGGTAGCATTTAATCTAATTAAAATTATTCCTGGCTTTGATTCCACTCCTACAGGTCTTGCACTAGTGAAAACGAACCAGTCTCAAAGTTTATCAATTTAGACCCAATAATGTCTTTGCAGATCCTGGAAGATAACATATTTATATGTTCATTCAGACATTTTACGACCTCTACACCTAACATCCATCGAAACGAAAGTATTTGTTTGCTATACTAGTTTGTCCCGTAATGTTTATCATATGTTAGATGTATAAAATGGCATTGTTTTAACTTAATAACACATGAACCAACCCATCACCAGCTCGACTATAATAGAACAAACGACCTAGCTTTTAACATACTTAACTGTTAGCTTCCGTCGCCGGTAATCTATGCGTCTCGGCAATAGACACCATTCCTATGCTTAACTATTGTTCCTCTATTTAATGGATCTCGTTAAGTACTATGATATACTATATTGTATTTATGAAGGGCTTTGTGCCAAAACCACCTATCACTTTTTCAAATTGTTCAGGAGAGTAAAAAAACATTGACCGACTAATGTCATTTATGAATAGAAACACATTTTAAAGAAGCCATATCTCACGAAGAAATCATCGCATACATATACTGCGTATACCGATGGATGCAGAATGATTCACGCTTTCAACTTAGGTGGTTTGGGCACATAACCCTTCCTATTACACTACTGGCGAGATATCACCCATGTCATAACTGTTCTGAGTTCTTCTGTTAATCATTATTTTTTTTAGTTGCAGTGCACATGCATCATGTACACCAACAATCACTCTATATCTTGACAG
>JAUTBT010084601.1:0-12188 GCA_032361225.1 Lepetodrilus schrolli | reverse complement strand
ACTTACTTGAATTGCATTCTTATTACTGGTTATTTCAAGGTATATTGGTAACATTTTAATAAATACTATATTATTTTATATGGTTGCACATAAAATTTGGCAAAATTCAACATTATTTAGAAACAAATGGCAAAAACAGTGTAAATAATATCCATATTCAACTTTCCATAAGATGATAAAATACAGTATTAGAAGACGATAGGACTTCTTAGTAATTTTTTTTTATCAACATGAGACTAACAGAACTGCATCTTTGTAATCCACTGCTTCACACCTTCAATATAGTCAGTGTTTTCAATACCAAGCAAGCAATATTGCTGTAGTCAAAATCTGGGTCGATTGGGCATATTAAACTCTGATTTGGATTTAAACGGACAGCATATATGCATTTGTGGCATTGCATGCTTTTCATTGCTGATTTCAAAATTACGATATGGTGGGAAATGTAGTCACCAGTTCTTTTTTTGTAATAAATACATGGAGATAAAAAAATAAAAATAAAAATATATATTGAAAACCAGTGTGACATGTCCAATCTATCAAAATGACAGGTAGACATATATCAAATATATGATACTACACCTAACATCTGTATATATTAATATATGTTTTATGTTTATTGACATTTTTGGGTGGGTGGAAGCGCAATGGTAGAGCATTGAACTTGGGAGCCAAAGGTCCCAAGTTCAAATCCCAGCCCGGGTACAATATTTATAGGATGCGCTGTCTGTAGAGTGGCAGGTTTATTGCAACATTCAGTCCCCTAAACTGACAAGCCGTGATATAAGTGAAAGATTCTTGAAAGTGGCTCTCAACCCTAATTCCAAAAAAAAATTTAAAATGACATATTGCAGTTTTTGTTTCTCTATAAACTAATATATACATAATATTAAAACTGAAACGTGGGGGATATACGTTATGATATAATTTCACTGACTGCCATTACAATGATTGGCAAATAGCAATATTGCTTTGGGAAACTGACCATTGGTTTTTGTTTTCAGCTGTTTTATTAATAAAGTGTTGACAGTGAACAGTGGTGGTGTATCAGTGAAAATGTCATAGTTTTAAAAGCTTTTCTGAATATTCTATGGCTACCATTATGAGGAATAGTTTTCTGAATAAGTTACCACTGATAATTTTTTTGATCACAATCAATATATTCATCGTTCAAATCACACCTAGCCAAGCTTCATCATGTTCATTGTGTTCACATTTCACAACAAGCGAATACGGACCATTTCATAACATAATCTTACTTGGAAAGAGGTAAACCCATGAATTGTCTAATTTCATAAATAATAATCACTCCAATTGTTAACTGGTCATCCGACGGTTTTATTCTGTGCGTACAATTTATATTTCTCCTTAGTTATTATCAGAGGCATTGGAAGCCATTATTATCGATTTATTTTATATTTCCTTTTATAATGTTTATAAAGAAAATGTAAAAATAATAAAAATTGGAAAACCTATTGCCCACAGCCGATCATGACTATATTGACAAGGGACTAATTTCTCTTTTTTTTTAAGGCGCGAGAAGTAAAACCCCAAGGAGCAACCAATCACAATCCAGCTCTCAAACACCAACGACCACAGAGCCGAGCATTGTGAGCGACCAATTCAAGTGGACGGTGTACAATGCCTGCGTGAACTTGCCTGCAGTATTGAACAACCCGCGACTGACGCGACGAGAGACCGACTTCTTCACCAAAACCTGGGGCCAGGACTTCTACGACAAGCAGGACATACTCCCATCCGCGTATATTCCTGAAATCACTGCGGAACATTTCGCGAAATACATTCGCAGGACGTCACTGGTAAGCTGGCCTCTCCTGTACAACACTGTAACTCTTTTCTAATTGGGGATTTACAGTCGTTTTCAAGATTCTGTGTAGGTGTAAGGAAACACCTTAGCAGTGATGTAGTACTGTGGCTAATGTTGGAGTTACGCTTACCCTAGAGTTTCGCCATTTCGTTTGGTTGAACACAGGGCAGATCTTTCTTCGATCTGACTTTTTCTGTGCTTTAATAATAATACTTTAATATTTGTAGAGCATGCCTGGATAAATTCCAGTAATTACTCTATGGCATCTCAACTTATAAAATAACATTAAAACAATATATTGGTGTATAATACAAGTTCAAGTTAGACTTTGATAATTTATTTTGTTCAATTTTTTTTCATTGACAGCGTCACAAAAAACATGTGTCGAATATTCAGAAAATGGCGGAACACCCAACACCTAGCCCACATACATTCCCATCTCTCAACCTAAAACAGCTCGGTGAGTAAATTACTTCTTTGGAAACTAAACAAAAAAAGTCTAATTGATGCTTAATGGGGCTCTATAATAACTTGTTGAGGCACTTGTCCCTGTGTCCTGTTGGACATGAAACTACTTGCCCTGTAGTTTAAGGACTTGTTAATCTGTGCTATTTCACTTGTCTCCCTGTCCCGGGCAGGCGGGTAATCCTTAATGATATTGCTAATAAGCTATAGTACCAACAGTTAAGTAGTATTTAATCATATTTTCTGTTTAATATTTAAAATAAGACTGTCAAAAGTGTGTAATTGTAATGAAACATTTTATTTTTTTCAGAGAAGAACAGAGCTGAATTGGGTCAGGTTCCTAAGGTATACTATTATCTTTTAAAATTAGACTTATTTATTTAAAAATAAACAAAATACATGTTTGTGGTTATTAAATATTCACCACATTATTTCATGTTTATTTCTTGTCATATATGGGTGAAATATTCCCGCTGTAATGTAAAGCATTAATTCATTCATTCATTTATACATTTGATATAATTTGATTACAGCTTTTCATGCTACCCAATTTTTCCCTGGAAAATCCTGACACCTTCAATGCTGTGTTCCCTTGGACACAAATGGAAGATTCCATGTCGGGACCCAAAGAAACCAAGCAGTCATCAAAACTACTACAAGAGAAGGTGGGTGCTTTATAGTGTATTGTGTTTAAGGTTGTGCCATTATACCCTCTTTCTAAACAGTTTACTCAAGGTCTTCATTAATCATCTCGTCACGTATTATTCCCACTGAAACGTAAAACAGTAACTCATTCACTCATTAATTATCATTATTTACTTTTCTGTAGTAAGTGTATTTTTTATCAGTCTAATTTAAATAGATATTTAACTAACATGTTTCGGGGTGAATGATAGCGCAATAGTGGAATGTTTGGACTTTGGAGACAAAGGTCCCAGGTTCAAATCCCATTCTGACACGATCATGATAGGATGTGCTGTCTGTACCATGGCAATGCAGTTAACATCGAGCATGTACTTTGTGTATGGATGTATAGTGCGATATAAATGTAGTATTATTCTTCTTATTATTATTCATCCGGTGCTGGCAGGTTTACTACAACATTCAGTGCTACTGATGTTGCAAGTTTCCTCCAGCCCTAAATTGACAAGCTGTGGTACATGTCAAAGAATGTTGACAGCGGCTCTAAACTTCAATTACTATACAATTGTCATTACTAACTCAGGCGTTCCAGGGCTCCTCATTGAAGAAACTGACAAGACATATTATGTTGTTTTCCAGATGAGCCACTACCTTGACGTGGTGGAGGTGCAGATCGCCAAGCAGATCTCCGTCAAGTCTGAGGCGTTCTTTCACGCGATGACCTCACATGACGAGCTGCAGGATCAGCTCCTACACACCTGCCAGGCAATCACACAGCTGAGGTACGCATGCTCAGGTGTGCCAGTGTCCCCATTCTCTCCTAGCAGAGCACACTCAGGTGTGCCGGTGTCCCCATTCTCTCCTAGCAGAGCACACTCAGGTGTGCCGGTGTCCCCATTCTCTCCTAGCAGAGCATGCTCAGGTGTGCCGGTGTCCCCATTCTCTCCTAACACAGCATGCTCAGGTGTGCCAGTGTCCCCATTCTCTGCTAGCAGAGCACACTCAGGTGTGCTGGTGTCCCTATTCTCTGCTAGCAGAGCACACTCAGGTGTGCCAGTGTCCCCATTCTCTCCTAGCAGAGCACACTCAGGTGTGCCAGTGTCCCCATTCTCTCCTAACACAGCATGCTCAGGCCCCGAGACTACAATACCTTTCTGAGTATGATTTCATGCTCCTCGAAGTTTTGTTCACAAATCCCCATATTATATTTGAGTTTGAGCATGAATTTGTACTCAAAACGTTTAGTAATCGCAGGGCCAGGTGTCCCTGTGTCCCCATTCTCTCCCTATCAGAGCACTCACTACAAACACTAATAGTTAATAAAGCTTCTATCATCAAATTCATTAAAATATGAAAATATTATTAATTAGTGGTACATCAGGCCACGAGATTACAAAACATTTTTTTTCAGATATCAAAGCAATCAAGTAACTTAGGGTACACATGAGGAGCAGGTTGTGTGCAGTACTAAATAATAGAAAATAGACAATACTTTAATATCCACGAGGGAAATTTGTTATGTAACTCAAGGTAGAGCAGAATAATACAATACATCACATAAATTACAAACACACAAGAAATATACAGACATACTAAGAAGGATGCAATGTAGGTAACACTAGGTAACGAGTATTTTGAAAGAGGATCTAAACCCCAATTCAAAAAAAAAAATGCCCCCACACCCCACCCTGAAATCTTGTCCAAGTTGAGAAGAGTTTGTTCTGTGGATATTCTCTTTCAATCAGTTTTGCTTTTTAGCGAAATTGTATTTTTTTCTTCTTTACTTCTTTAAGGGACATAGTGCAATCATTAGACACACGGCTAGCAGTAGAGTCGCTGAAGGTGATGTCTAGGACCCGCACCAGGGCAAACTACGTGGCACTTCACAACAAGGTGGGTGGTATGGCTAGGAAGTGGCTCACGGGGAATTATCCACAGACTTGAAAATAGGTCGCATGCAAACTTTTACATGCACTAATTTCTGAGTGTAAAGACAAGTACTTGATGTTTTGGTAATTTTCTGTATTATTCCTCTGATTTACTATAATGAGTAGTGGTAGCGCAAAACTCGCCTTTCCGACATGATCATAATGGGATGCGCTGTCTGTACTGTGGCAATGCAGTTATCGATCCTTGGTGTGTCGGTACCAACATGTGCTCACAAGTTTACTGCAACATTCAGTGCTACAGGTGTTGTGGGTTTCCTCCTGCCCCAAACTGACAAGCAATGATACAAGTGAAAGAGTCTTGAAAGCAGCTCTATAACCCAATTTTTGAAAATATATTAAGAAAACATAATATATTACGAGGAAGGAAGGCAGTGGTAGCATAGTGGTAGATCAGACTTCTGTGTTTTGGGAACCTGACAGTATGATTACACTGTAAAATTGTATTGCATTTAGTACTTTTCCTGTTTTGATTAATTGTAACATTGGATCATATGCTAAAGTCTTCAGAATTATACTTTTACACCCAGTCGCTTAAGGAAGATCACTGAAGGAAGTGTTTACAGGCATGGCAATTTTCCGCTGATCTGCGGAAATCTGCTGATTTATTTGTCCAGGGGTCAATTTATTGGCTTGGGGCCCCCAGAACCCAGGCTTGTTTTCTGCTGAAATCACAATTGTCTATTGCCATACCTCTGTTTAGTGGTGCCGAGTTTTCATCATTCCCAAAACTGGAAAGCAACAATATGAGTGAAAATGGCTCCGAGCCCCAACAAAGAACAATAAGGAACATTAAATTATATGTCTGATGGACATATTTGTAATAGCGACTGTTTGTTTGTAGTTGAAGCTGATGTCTACCATCCACCAGACTCAGGCCACCATTCAGCTGCTCTTGTCCACCAATGAGTTTGTGGGAGCGCTGGACCTCATATCTACAACACAGGACATCCTATCCCTGGAGCTGGCCGGTGTACATTCCTTCAGGTGAGTGACCTGGCGTGAGTGACAGGTGTGATTGGTGTGATGATTTTGAGTGATATGTGTGAGTGAGGAATACGTGTAAGTAACCGGTGTGAGTGATAGGTGTGCGATACATGCGGGTAATGGGTGCTGAGCATGAGTGACAGATGTGATTGATGTGTGACAGGTGTTTTCCTATGGGAAATAACATTACATAGATTTATATAGTGCTAGAGCTTTCATGCACCAGAACATGATTGCAGTGCCACTATGTTATAAAGTTTAATACTGCATACCGTATTTGTCCCTCCAGGCACTTGGGCTCTCAGTTGGCAGAAATGGAGAAGTTGATAGACAAGATGCTGCTAGCAGAATTCCTCAAGTACGTGACCTCTGAACTTAACCGACCTGTTTTCGACGTCGAGGTGCTCATTGGAGAGGTTTGTAAATTTTACAAATAAATAAATTACAAAATTATTCAGAATTATCAATGTTGTATTTTGGAGGTAGAGAAAGAGAAGACCAAATTAGGATAAAATGTGGTTGTTTTTTTCCCCAATGATTAACATAACCCTGCATTATGAGGTTGTCTGTGAAAAACAATATTAAGTACCATATTCAACAATACAGAAAGAAAATGTTTCTACTGTTCTGATACAGTGCAAGAGTCTTTTTAATGATCAGTTCCCAATTCAGATGATTGGTAAATGCTGTATAAAATTTAATATATTTAATTTTTGTTTTATTAAAATCTTAAACATAAAAGATAGGTAAGAAATTGTTTGTCGATGTTGAATTAAGAATCTGCCATTTCTGTTTTATTGACTATGGAGATTTAATCCTTATATAGGAGAAGTTGGTATCTATGATGTTCGGCCTCCTGCGACAAAACAAGCTTAACTTTGTGGACATGTACCGAGAGGAAGCATTCACAGCTCTAAAGGCCGTAATCAAACAGGTACAGTGTGCCCTCGATGTAATGCCCTCGATGTAATGCCCTCAGATGCCCCGCGGATTCAGATAAACCGTGGGGTTTGGCGGGATCCCATTCGTAAGTCGAATGTCAGAAATCCATATGCCAATGTTTAATTCATATTGTAATATTACCTTGTAGTTGTTGCATATGGGTGAAATATTCCCACTGTGACGTAAAGCACTAATTCATTCATTCATTAAATTGATAGCATGCATTGCTTTGATTTACTTATAGCCAAAGGTCCCGAGTGTGAACCTGCTCCAGGGATGTGGCATTAACATCCGTAGTTAATTATATGATTCGATTATGGTGTTGTGCAATGCAAATAGTGCAGGTAACATCCTGTTGTCAGTACCAGCCAGTGCTTGCAGGTTTACTGCAACACTCGGTGCTACGGGTGTTGCAGGTGTTCTTTTGCCTTAAACTGATAAGCCGTGATATGAGCAAAGTAATCGAGAAAGCTGCTCTACATTCCCTGAAACAATTTGCATTTGCTGCTCTCAGTTGAGTCCAGAACGCTACTCTCACCTTAAGCTTTGGGATTGGTGGGTCTGATAATGATTGACTGCAATGTACATGATGTCTATTTGGGTGGGTCTGATAATGATTGACTGCAATGTACATGATGTCTATTTGGGGTTGGTGGGTCTGATAATGATTGACTGCAATGTACCATGATGTCTTATTTCAGACTGTAGTGGAGGCCGTGTCGGCAGCTGATGATATCGACACTGAAGGAAATGTCGGAAGGTCAGTGAGGTTTACATGAACATTAAATTATAAAGTATCATTTTTATAGGCTTTGAACGAGACAGGTATGTTTTCTTATCTAACTCCAGGCCCCGATGTTATGAAGCTTTGCAGAGTACAATTTCATGCTCAATCAAAGTCTTGTTCACAAATCCCCAAACAAGATTTGAGTTGAGCATGAAATCTTACTCAGAAAGGTTTCATTTCGTAGTGTTGGGGGCCAGCTATGTTTTGCTGGAGAAGAGTATTCGTGGTTTCTACTCCCACTATAAGCACATCACCACAGTTTCAGTCATTACTCACAGTTTTAGTCGCAATATATTTGGAGCATGTTCTGAACATATTAAACAAGTAAAAGGAGCACACACACACACACACACACACACACACACACACACACACACACACACACACACACACACCACACACACCTCAACACTGAAATGGAGCGCACACACCCCACAGATCATGTGAGTGCTACTGGGTCACACTTTTTACACATCCTAAGACCTGTCTTGTTGGTGTACTAGTAGAAAGAGCCAAGTTGTTGCGGTTTTTCCTCCCACCCTGTCCATAAACATATCAGTCACTGAACCCTCTGTTTTACAGTCTGGCTGACCAGATGCGTCTGCTCAACTATCCACTGTGGATGGACCTCTTGAAACAGATATTCCACAACATGATGCAGCTACTCCAGAGAACTCAGGTATGTCAGAACGTCAAATGGTCAAACCTGGAATAGTTGAGCTTTTTAGTAGATTTACCATTTGGTACGGCGTAGACAATGTTTCATGTTTTTTTTAAATTATTATTTTGTTTTTTTTAATTATTATACAATTGTTTTGTTTTTTTGTAATGTGGTTTAGTATCACATTCAAGATTCTTTCACTAATGAAATTTATTTGACATTTGAAAATGAGATAGACAATCCCAGTAATAGGTGCTAGACAGTGTTGAACATTACACCCCATCGATGCAATTCTGGCACATGTTTTGTTCATTCAATTCTGTTTTGTTGATGCAATTCTGTTTTGTTTATGCAATTCTGTTTTGTTTATGCAATTCTGGTACATGTTTTATCGGTGCAATTCTGTTTTGTTGATGCAATTCTAACATGTGTTTTGTCCATGCAATTCTGGCATGTGTTTCATTGATGCAATTCTGGCACATGTTTCATCTGTTGTCCAGGCATTCCATGGCGTGGTTTATGACGTAATCGGGATTGCGGCCGGACGGACGAAGGCTCCCACCCCAATCTCCAGTCCCACGACTGACGAGCAGAGAGTCCTAGAGGAACCCTTGCATCTCCATGTCTCTGTGTACGTACCTACACAGAATTCCTTTAGGCATGCCGTCAATGCTCGAGTTTGAAAGATTTATTGTGTTCTTGTTGTTTTAAAAAAAATGTTGATGCTAATGCGCGTATGCATGGAGCACCCGACTCGACTCTTGACAAATGAAGTCATGAACAATGAATGCATGTATACAATTAGTGGTCCACAGTAGTAACAGAGTAGCTTCCCTTTAATGCCATATTGACAATGTTTCAGGAGTGATGATGTGGACGTGATGATAACTGAAGGCGAGTACATCAAACTGTCGTCTAGTCTCAAAGAGATGCAGTGTGCCATCTGTGATAACGCTCACGACCGGTGTGTCAAGGTCGTGGTTGCCAGAGCCAAAGTAATTATTTCTCGTTTTATTATTAAATATCGCATAATTCACATTTTCATATTTTTGGAACAAAAATTGAATTTGACACTTTTGTGATTCTTTTTTTTTTTGGTGATAATTTGCATTGTTATCACATAATTCACATTTTCGTATTTTTAGACAAATAATTAAACTACGATATTTTTTTGTTGTTGATAATTTTAATTGCATAATATCAAATAATTCGCATTTTCATTATTTTGGACAAAAATTGAACTTGACTAATTGTTATTTTCAAATAATTTTAATTAAAATTATTTTTAAACAGGATGGATTCCTTGAAAGATTATCTTCATCAGAGTTTGTAGCACTATGTCGAGAAGTAGAAGGATTTGTGGGTAGTTGTGAAACTATCTGCGGAAGGCCAAGTACATCCTTACGAGCCAGTTTACAAAACCAGGTATTGTGATCTCAGTACAGTCCCCTTGTTCTCAACGATAGATCACTATAATTTAATAAAGACTGGGGATAATAATGTAGTACTTTGAGCATGCCTTAATGGCAGGATCTGGCGCAGCATAAATATCCCATTATTATTAATTTTATTATTATTATTAATTTTATTATTATTATTATTATTATTATTATTATTATTATTACTATTATTATTATTATTATTATTATTAATATTATAAATATCCATCATATTATAAATATCCATCATATTATTATTATAATAATGTGTGTTTTTATTATGTGCCAAATCCATGCTATAAAGCAAGATAAAATCATTGTTCTACATTATTACTGTGGTAAATGTATCAGTTTGCACTTTCTCTCTCAACTTCAAACAACAAAAGTGCTGTTATTTTTTAATGTGTGTAGAATTTACATTAAAAGTTTGGTGATCATGACACTGAGGTTTTGTATTTTAATTTCAGGCAAATAGGTTTGTGGCGAGGTTCCATGAAGAAAGGAAAAACAAACTAAGGTAATGAATACAGCACTCTACCGCCGTGTCGTAACAGAGGCAGTATTCTCTCTCTGGTCTGTACTATGCCAATGCAGTTATCATCCTTCGTCCGTCAGTACCAGCTGGCGAGGGGTGGGTGGTAGCACAGTGGTAGAATGTTTGGACTTCGAAGCCAAAGGCCCAGGGTCCAAATCCCGTCCCGGAAGCCCAGCATCAATGTTTGCAAAAGTTGCCTTTCTGACGCGATATTGATAGGATGTGCTGTCTGTAGAGTGGCAATGCAGTTATCATCCTTGGTCTGTCTGTACCAGCTGGTGCTCGCAGGTTTACTGCAACATTTAGCGCTATGGATGTTGCGGGTTTCCTCCTGACCTAAACTGACAAGCCGTGATATAAGTGAACGAATCTTGGGGGGTGCTTGTATGGTTGTCTCCAGCAAGAACAATGTTAATATTTAGACAAAAGAGATACAATTTTATTTTTATTTTTATTTTTATTCTTCTGTAGTTTGATCCTGGACAATTTTATTTTTATTTTTATTTTTATTCTCCTGTAGTTTGATCCTGGACAACGAGAGGTGGAGAAATGCAGATGTGCCAACAGAATTCCAAGACCTTGTGGACCATATAGCTAACACAGGTGTTGACCATTGTTCATCCCCTAAAACACAGGCCACGTGTCTCCTAGCTTACACCACCACTTCCACTGTGGAAATAAAATGCATATTGTCAGCCTGCTTCAGAATGGGCTTCCTGATAAGGCCCAGAGTCGGAGATATAGTGTATGAAAGAGTGGTCGCTGGGTGTATATATTGAGGGTGACAATTCATTGAAAATGTCATGGTTAAGAGATTTTAAGGCACTTCTAGTAATATCTTGTGAACAGATGGCTGGATTGTAAATTAACAAAATGTGAAGATCTTTGGGGATTTTAAATGTAACATGTTACATTCTGGATATTACAGGCTGCCTATAAAATTCATGAAAATAATTGACATATTTTAGATATATTCTCAATGTTGCAGGTTGTTTGTCAATTCCTGAACGAAGAATAGATACAGGTATGTTAACACGTCATGCTATGACCGTTGGTTAATATTGTCAATATGCTAATGTCAAGGTAATCTGGACGTACAACTGCAATCATATTTCGATGTATATGCGTTTCGTCGCGTATGGATGAAAGATTCCTGCTGTAATGTAAAACAATAATTCACTTGAATTTGAAATCTGCTGCAGTGAAGTGAAGTAAGATTTCACTATCATCTATTATTGTATTCCCATTCAACTGATATGCTCTCTTTAGTACTTTGTAGTAACTTCAACCTTTCTAGATATTGATTTTATTTTGGTTGAAAGATTCCCACTATTACATTAACCCTCTCCATGCTGGTTTAGGCACAAGCACTGCTGTTTATGGCATCTCCAGTTGCCTTCAGCATGAAGAGGGTTATATTTCCACTTCATGCCTGAGAGAATTATTAATATTGTACTCTATATATGTAATGAAATCTCTTATTAATACACTGCTGCGACGTAAAACAATAACTCATTCATTCATTCTGTTTTGTTTCAGATCAGAACCCTGCAGAATATATTCAAGTAAATGGGGAACAATATGTTGTAGTTGGGTAAGTTGGTGGAGATAATTAAAAATGGAATGATATTATTTAAATTTTATATTAGTGATCAAAATAACTGAATGTTTTAAATGGAAGACTTAGTCATTATTGGGAATGTTCCTTTGAACTGTGCGAAGTGCACACACACACACACACACACACACATTCTCAGTCCAACATTTGACACTCACTGACACTCCCAGTCACTCGAACATACATACTGACACTCGTATATTATCACTTACTCATGCTGTCACGTGAGTACATGGGCGGGTGGTAGCGCAGTGGTAGAATAGTTGGACTTCGGAGCCAAAGGTTCCAGGTTCAAATCCCGCCCCGGGGGGCCCGGCATCAATGTTCGCGAAAGTTAC